>NNCF01132316.1:445126-456301 GCA_002313205.1 Laupala kohalensis | reverse complement strand
AAAGGTTTCACTTTAGCTCTCTTAAATATTTTAGGAAACACCCCTTCCGATAAAGAACTATTAAAAATAATTATGAGTGGATTTAATATAGCGTGGGACGAAAATTTAACTATAAACTCAGGTATACCATCTACGCCTGTTGAAAATTTGTTTTAATGAGCTGATGATTCTCATGACTTCACTGGCGTTAGTTTCGGAAGTGAACATAGAATTGGATACGTGGGTGGGTATAATTGGAGGACATTGATTTGGATATATTGAGTTCGTTATTTTACCTACTTCTGAGAAGTAAGAATTAAACAAATTTGTGATGTCCTTAGGATTTGATACGATTTTCCCATCGTTTAGTAGAGAAACATTTTCTTCGTGATTTTCAGAAGTTGACGTGTAATTTTTAACAATATTCCACATGCCTTTTATCCGGTTATTCGATTTTAGTATATGCCTGTCGTTTTCCATAACTTTAGCTGCATAGACTACTTTTCGGAGAATAGTCTTATATTTACGAAAATAATTATGGAATTCGGGTGGTTGGTTATAGCGTTTTGAAAGATAATATAAACGGCGTTTGTTTTTTGAAGAAATCCATATCCCTAGGGTGATCCATCTATTGTAATTCTTTGTGTTAATTAACTTGCGTTTTATGGGAAAGCTAGATTTGTAATGTTTTAGGAATATTGCGATAAATACATTGAAAATGTCGTCGGTGTTTTGGCAATTGTAAACATCTATCCATGTTTCTTCACGCAAATAATTTATGAATATGGATTGATTTGTGTCCATAAATTCTCTTGAAAATTTTTAAAGGATTTTAAGTGGTTTTAGTTTATTATTAATAGTCAATACTTGAGCAAGGTGATCGCTTTATCCGGCGATAAACACTTCAGAGAAATACGAGATTCCATTGTTGACAATAATTTGATCTATAAATTTTTTAGATGAACCGGAGAGTCGTTTATCGTAGTAATAATGTTGAAGGAATCGATAAGATTCTTGAATCGATTAACTGGTGAATGTGCAGACTTGGATGTACTCAGGAAATCGATTTTGAAATCGCGACATATAACGATAGATCTAGTAGATTTATTTGTGATATGTTTTAAAACAATTTCGAAGTTCCGAAAAAATATGTCAAGATCTGATCGAGGAGGTCTATAAATACACAAAACAACAATACCTGTGTCGGTCAGATTAACTGCAGAAAATTCGAACACACTATCTACGCAGAAGTTCTCGTAGCCTCTCAGTGGAGAAGATAAAATATCATTACGAACGTAGATACACGTACCTCCGTGGGGATTTTTGACTTTAAAATTTTGCCGACAGTAAGAACTTGCTAAATAATAATTAGAAATAGCAGTATCGTTGATGTTGTTAGTTGAAAGCCAATGCTCTGTGAGGCATAGCAAATCGAATCGATTTTCGTGTACCAGAATTTCAATGTCTGTCAATTTGTTTGAAAGGGATTGGACATTATGATGAAATATAATTATTTTATTTTCGCAAATAGTTTGTGACTCACGAGAAATGGAATCGACGTTAGATTGTGGAGAGGAATTTGAAATTGTGGAGCTTGTGGAGAGGAACAGACTTGTTGATTCCATTAGAATCACAAATCCAACATTTTGACGTGTGTTTTTGTCATCATCGTTTTTGCGTGATAGAAAAAGTGTATATGGGAATCTGATGGAATAAACAAGTGTATTATCAAGGTCGTAATATTGATTAATTATCAACTCCATGATAGTAGTCGAACATAATGGATGACGAAAACAATATAATTACTTTATTTGTTTCAATATTTCATTTCATTTTAGAAATGCTTGAAACTGGTTCATTAAAGTCTAATTTTATATATTTTATACTTCTGGTTTGTCACACACATTACTAGTTCAAAATTTTTGATTTCAGAAGTGACTGAGGCATAAGTAGCATTACAATGTTATCATTTTGTAGCTAATTATTATGTAATATCTTATGATGTAATTACATTTTAATAATGTTTCATTTCCAAAATGCTTGTTGAATAAGCCAAAACCTGTTAATAGTTTACTTTTCTATTATCTGATCCTTGAGATTGTAATAATTAATTAATCATGAAAATTATCATTTATAATCTTAGACACAGGACTCACAAAACTGTTGACTGCTGAAAAATATACGACCTAAAGTTCCTCACTAAATACGAAAAATGTTCATGAACAAATACCGCTCAGACAATTTTCCAATTTTTCCCATTTTTCCGGGAAAATTTCCGGGCATTTTAGTTATGACGACTGACTTTGAATTGTTAAATGTGTGTGATTTTGATATGACTCTGTTGATCGAACCAAGGATTCGAAGACACGAAATAATGCAGTACACAGATTCTGCTGTACTGCTATTTCTGCTGTACAAAGAAATCCGTAAAAGTACAAAATAACGCACTGGAACAAGTCATTTCTCATCAAGTTGGATGGGACGCATTTCTTTATTTTCGTACTGAATAACAGAAAAGTGAGTGTATAGTATATGGAATAACTTACAAGCTACATGATGTGATTAAAGTATCTACGAGAGAAAGGATAGTAAAATACAAGGATGGACAAACAGTGTTATAGCAATATGGTAAAGATTTCTATTTCACACTTAAAAGCAGGTCTCGGATCGGTATGCACTAAAAATGACAAAATATGCACAAGAAAGTTGAAAATATGCACTTAAAATGCGCTAAAAGTTTTAAAATATATACTAAGATTATATTTAATGCAGAAAAAAAAATTCGAAATATGCACCTAAAAAACAAGTCAAATATGTATCTACTTATCACCAGGGTTAGGAATTTTAGGTCTGCATCTTTTTTCTTAAGGTAAATTAAAGTTCTCCAAAAATATACTACAGTGTTATATTTTGTCTCTAGATGAGAAAGGAGGAATTTTCAGCACATTTTTTCCTTTTTTTGGTACCTTTCATTCTCTTTTCCCATTTTACTGCAGTTTTTCAATAATCTTTTAGAGTGTATTTTATCATTAATAAGAGATATGACGTGAATTTTATTCCATTTGTATATGATTTCGAATCAATACAGAAAATTAATTAATTTTAATTAATTTTTCCTCAACTTGTAGTGAATGAATTGTAAACCTATCTTATTTAGCAAAACCGGTTACCTGACTGCAACTACTACACGATTGCAAGAACAAGGTCTCGAAAATAAAAACAATGGGATAAATAAACTTTCTATTTTTCAATTCCTCTGGTGAGTGATGATTTGATGTGCTAATTGAATTAGACTAGGATCAAGATGATTTCTCGAATTAGTTGAATAAAATAGCACCTTTTCCCCTCCCTTTTCCATAAAATTTTTGCAACTAAAAACCGTAAACTTGCTTATCATTAAAATGTGCAAGTGTAAATTCAGTTAGTTGGGTAATACCACTGAGCTTGTTCATACAGCATAAGCCATGTTTGTATAATAAACATGTAAGTTCAAAAATCTGTGTATTTAATTGCTCTATAAAATTAAATTTAAAAGGCCCCACGAAGTTAAAAATGCTAGAAATCGGTTTGTCAAAGCCATAGAAAGTCAGGAAAAAATACAAAACATACAAAATCCAACTGCTGTTTGTAAGTATTGATTCTTATCTGCCTGACTTCATCGGGAGGACTAAATCATTTGATTAATTCATCATCATGAGATGATAGACATCAATTCAGTATTGATCAAATATCTCGTAAAAATGTTGTTCATTTATAGTGATAATATTGTGGTGTTTGTGTATGTACATTAGTACCATTAACCTTTTAACATTTAATAAGGTAAGATATCATAGTTAACTAAGCAGTCTTTGCAAAAACGTAACGCATAAACTACTGATCAAATTGAAACCAACTGTAGGAATGTGATCTAAACTTCGTTTTATTTTGAAACATTAGAGATTGTAGTGAGAAACGAACTTTCAAAACGGAGCAGTTCCTGTTTTACTATAAGTAAATATTAAGTTTAAACTATACAACATTTTATCTAACAAATTCTTTTACCTGACATTTCATTTTTAAGCGAAGTCTATGCGCAAAAATAACGTGTTTTTATGGTATGAATAAGACTCTTTCACTGTTCGTAATGGCAGTGGTGGATCCAGGGAGGCCCTCTTAACCCCTCCCGAAAGAAAGGAAACTATTCACGAATAATCTTGTTGTAAAAAAATTTAATCATAATTATTTAAACGATTCGAACAATGAGCAAAACAATAATCAAGAGTGAAAACAATAAATACTTGAAATAATATTGTGTTTATTTCTGCGGAATATACAACTTAGATCACTCTAAGTTGATAGAGAACTCTCAAAACATTTTTCAATGAACTATTTTCTATTTCTTCGGACAGTTTAGACAGAGGCATAAATATTACAAGGTTTTAACTTTAAATGTGTATTCATTAACAAGTAATAACCATATATGTGAAAGAGATATTCAATCCATGAGCAGTTTTCACTATTTTTTAATAAATTTTGTGTTACAGAATTATGTAATCAAATGCCATTTTAGAAATTTCTTTTCTGGAGCCGCCACTGACGCTGGTTGGATGGAAATGAGGGTTTATCCCACTCCAAATATCTCCGTTGCCAACCGAGCCAACAGTGAACGAAAGCGTCACTCTCGCTTTCAGTTCCGCTCGGGTCGTGATAGGGTTAGAAGTCGGCGAGGAAACTGTGCGCAACGCCAAGTTTTCTTGTCTCTTCTTAATTTGTAATGTAGACGACGTTTTCACTTTACGTCTCCATTAAATAACGTAGATCTTTGGGTATTCTACGAAAGAAAATCCGACAAAAGTGTATTGGAAGAAGAGAATGATGTTAGAGGTAGTTAGAGTGACGGGGTAGACATAGATATGGTAAATTATGTTATGTTAAATGAATCTGTTACCTTGCGGTGGGGTTCACCGCAATTTAAGAGATTTCTATAGATATGGTAGTTACGGAAATGTAAAAAAAAAACTTGAGTGAATATTACAAGAACGTTAAGTGAATGTTGCAATAACATTAAGATGGTACATCTACAATTGTAAGATTAAATCGATCGTTGAGGTAGGTTTTAATGTGGTAGTTAAGTTGATCTACGGCCGCAGTCTGGAGTAGCAAACTCGTTTCACACCGTATGAAAAATGGTTAATATTCATACTCAATAATCATTGAAAATGTTTATTGAGTATGAAGCGTGTGAAATCTCCTGTAAAGAATCTAAATGTACTCTTGTGTTTGTAATCGAAATGGTGGCCAGTTTGCCATTCCGTTGTTTTGTGTTATTAAAAAAAGTGTCTCGCCGACTTCTTCATCCTTTTTTTCTAAATCGAATTAATCATTAATTTGATTCGAAACTAATTCAACCACAGATATTTGAAGCATTTGTCATGTTACTTTTGTTTTTTTTAAATATTGAGTATATTTGATAAATGAGGATTATAAAAAAAGTCACAGTTAAGCGAAATTTTTGCGTTAAATCACTCGAACATGAATAATTAATTTCTGTATTAGGTTATCCATTTTTTAACTTCAGGATTTTTACAATAATATAGATACTTATTTTGATAAATTGGAGCGATTCCATGAGTTACCTAGTCTAACTCAATTAAATGTGTCTTAAATTTTTTCACCATTGATAAGAATATTAATGAAATATAATCGATTGTATTTTTATCATGTTTGCGATATTTGGAAGGTGATGTCGGATGATAGAAATTATGAATATCAACATATAAAATACATAAGCTAGTTCTGGCTTTTATTAGGCTTGGGTATTCACGATATAACTGCTTTGTATGTACCAAAGGGATTTTGTCAAGCAGCGTAGAAAAAATTACAATTGCCCTAAAAATTATTATGAAACGACATTATTAATAAGTATGATGTATATTGAGTATTTGATCAACATCAGATATAAAGGACAAGTCGCATGTATTATTTCCTGCCAAAGACGTGTCCATGCGACGAGATAGTAGAGTCATTGCATAACCTGTTCCCTTTCAGTCACGACCAGTTTCCAGCTGCACTTTCACTGCGCTCGTTGTTAAAAAGTATCTTCGGACCAGGAAAACAATCTTCGTTAAAATTATATTACCAATACTCCTTTCCCTTTCATTCGACCATCCCAAATACCTGGCCGCTTTGAAGGACATTCTTCGTTATTTTTCACAATTCATAAAACGGTTGACCGCATCACATTATCAGATTTAAAGATTGAATTTTGATTTCGCTGATGAATACAACAATAATATTGTTTAGAAGAAAAATAAAATAAATGAATGTATGAATAGTATGTCATATTTCAAGACATCTAAAATGTATGAAATAATAAATTTATTGTCAAAAAACAGTACAAACTGCGTATGACCACGTGGAGGACAATAAACTAATTTACTCTCCGGAAGCAAGCAAGGGACCATCCCATCAATTCCGATCAAGGGCCCTAAGTCAGAGGCGGATTCAAAAAAAATTGAGCGCATTAAAAATTCCTAGATAAGATAAAAAGTTAGCTGCGAGTTAAATACTAATAGAATGTCAATATGTTTGTAATTTTAAGCAAAAAATTAATATAATTAATTTAATAATAACAATCAAAATATAATTTTGATTGTTCCAACGTGTTACTTAAAAGAACTATTAAAATTGTCAAACAAGAACTACAATACATATGCTTTAATAGAATATTCTATATTCCTAAGCATAGTTCAATAAATACTTCATCAAGATTTTATCTAGTGTATTGATACGAGCTGGAGACAAGACTTTTCTTTAGGTAACATAGAACAAACTAGGTTCATTGTTTCAGATTTAGAAATAAAATTTTTTTTTGATTTTAACACTTTCTGATTTAAGAAATCCGATCTAGGATTTGTGTGCGTTTTTTTAACGCTATGACAGCAATATTATCCTTCGCTGCGCATTGGATGTATTTCCGTCTCTTAACAAAAAAAAAAAAAGAATTCCAACTCATTTGGATTAAGATATTTTTTGTTAAGAAATAGAGATAGTGAGAAATTTCGTAGAATTTATAGTATGTAGAAACTGTTTTATATGGAGAAACATTTTATTAGAACATAATATATTATAAACCATGTTTTATACTCTCAAAGTAAGTTTTAAAACAACTCAACGTTTACCTTATTGACGAGATTGGATTTCATAATATATATTTCCCTTATTTGAGGATTATCGCATTTACATAAACTTTCTCCATAGTGATGAATTCTAAAGAGTGAATAAATCAGTTTTGCTTGCTTGTTTTCAAAAGTTAATATTTACCACAACCCGTCAACAGTGCTTTCATGGAATCATTTGCTCAATACTATGGCTCCACTTATTTTTACAAGTAAAGTATAGAAAATTAGTAATTGCCTCGTAACAAAAGATTTCCCATAATTTCTTCATAAAAACAAATTTGAATGATACAAACACTCTTTGATTGCATATGTTCGAGTTCCTGTTTTGATCGTTATCAATGTTTGACATAACAATCCGATGAAGATGAAAATAACTTCTCACATTGTTAATTAACATTCGTAATATCGTTTAATATTCCGAAAGAAATTAGATATTTGGACAGCAAACAATTCTAAATGCATGCCATTAATATAAAAAACTATCTTTTGGTCCGGTTTCCGGTGTCTGGATTCATATTTGGAAGGAAGCTCTTGCGTGTAGGTCACAATCTAAACATTAATTTCTTACAATGGCAACCGTTTCTCTCTACTTCAGGACTATGGAGTCATTGAGCAATTAACTATGACCACATTTTGGTCCTCCTCTGACCTGCACTTCACTGAATCTTCATGAAACATTCTCATCTTCATAGCTACAATATCTTCAAATCTGGCATCATCATAGCAAAAATTAAATAGCCGATTTATGTGTTTATAGAATTGCAATGAAGAAATAATTTTTTTTTGCCTTGACAACGAGCATGTTTTAATTATAGTTCATATCATGATATCAGTGTTATTGTAAATAATAGCATTATGCAAATACATTAATAACTTCCGGTATACCAATGAGGTAATCTCAATGTACTTCAGGAATACTCAAAATAATATTCTTTGTTGTAATAAGGCATACACTAAGAATTAATTATGCTTCCGTTCGTAACCTAAATAGAAACATATATATTTCAGTGTCATTTTCTATTGAAGCACACATTCAAGTATTTTTTATTTTTTCAGTCATTCATTAAAGGGTATAAGGACACGTGATGATATTGTAAATGAATTCCCGAGAATACGTGAAATGAGCTCATAAAATCTGGTGTGCAAAGAACTGTAAAAATTAGTCTCGAGAATGCCCAAAACAATAGCATGGAACTTTTCCAAATTAGTATACAATATGCCCAATAATAGAAGAATATTATAACAATACTTGATAAATAATGAATATCAGGAGAACTTGATGATCTTTATAATTAGGGGAAAGTAACCCTAATTCTCTTGTCCTTCTTAAAAAGTTTTTTTCCCTAGATGGCGGGATGAGTAACTATTATAGCGGGAGTTCCCATGGTTGCAGGTCATGGAGTACTTTTCACGGGAAAATTTAATCAAGTAAGGCTAATTTTCATATATCACATAAATAATCTGAGTACAAGTAAATATTTAGATACAGAAGTAATGAACATACTTTATTTAATTTCAAGTCTCTTCGAATATCATTACCAAGAGCTCAATTTGAAAATCTTATGATGGTGCTAACCCATAAAGTTAGCAAAAATATCTTGTATCATCCTTTAATATATGTATTTATTGCATCATTAGAAGAAAACTCTACAGAAATTATACATTTCATTCAGTAGTCGTAGGCTGTTCTTGTATCTGACCCTACATCTCCCTTTTGAGGTTACTTCGCTTGAGACCGGAAGAGGAAGAAACATTTTTCCCACGGATCTCCGTCATTATACTCGGAAGCAACTTTCCCATTAGGAGCGCCAATCTCTTACTGAGCATTTGGATTGAGAGAATCAAAGTAGAATCGAGGTGCATATCTTAATGTCACTCGAAAGATTCTGATCTTATTGAAAAGAATTTCGACGCGTAGAAGGTGAAAGTCAACTGTCGTAGGACAGACATAAGATAATTACAAACATGTTTCCTCTCAACCTGTGTACCAACTCATTTTAGTTCTTTAAATATTAGAAATAGATCAAATTTATTTTATTATTTCATAGAAAATAAGCTCTGGGACTAATTTCATTAAGATTTTATGATGTCGAAAAATATGAAGAAAAAAAAACTGATTATACGTGTTTCCTTTTATCCGTAGTTATCCGTTTTCTTTTATTTATTTATCAGTTTCTGATTCTTTTGTCATAGTTGGCTAAGAGCTTAGCTCCCATCCCCCGACGTGCTATTAAATTTTGGCGGTACACAAATTTTGGCTGGAAAATCGCATATTAATTCATTTTAAGAATTTATTCACTGTAGTTGAAATAATGAGATCGATTTTCCAAAAAATCAAAATTTAACTCAAACTTTCCCACGCTCTTCAATCAAGAGTAATGTAGAGTCACCCATGCCATTAAAATGATAAATTTAATATGAATCCAGAAGAGGAAAAAGAAAGATAACACGACTGAACGGACTCAAATGGAAACAGAACTGACTCAAAGATTCTACATCCTACTGAAATGCTGCAACTCTCACCTCTTCCGTAATGGAAGGTTGCCAGCGCGACCTTAATCCACATAAAAGAGAAACATTTGCTTAGAATTCTTTTCAAAGCGGAATAGTTCCTGTGTAAAAGGGGCCACGGAGCTCTGTGATCTCTCTTGGTCGATTCGAAGGCGCCAAACTGAAACTGTAACATGCATCCGACCTTGATGAGACGCGAACTCCCAAGAGAAATTATACAAAATGAACCAGAAACTGAAATTGTGCCATCGAAATTTGTAATGGAAAGTTCACATAAAACAATTTCATGAAATCTAAAACCATGTTATAATACAAAATGAACGTATTTTAAGGGTTAGTGAACTATTATTTCCAAAGAAATTCACTATTATTTCCATACTATTAAGTGATGAAGATTTACGAAACATAGCAGTCAACGTAGAATGAATCATAGTGAAAATACAAACCAAATATATTCCTCAGAGGAACTGCAATATTTTAGCACGGATAAATCATCAATATTAAATTATCTACGAGAGGTAAAATGAAATACAATAGATGAGAGGGAACCGTACAGACAACGTTTATAGTTGTAAACTTGTCTGGACGACTACGGTAAAGTAATATAAACATCTTTCCAATTATCGAAACATATTTTCAATCTCGCTGAAACTTTTATTTTGAATCAGTATGTGGAGAAACTCTAGCGGTCTCATAGTTTCTCTGTACTATGGATAAAATATCAGGTTAACGCAGCTAAACTTTTGGCAGGACATAGAAAATAAACGACGGAATGAAATAGCGTGTAGACTAATGTTAATTCCGGTGTGTCCAAAAGAACGATTCAATATGAACTACAAATTAATCGGATTTATGAGAAACAGCAGACGAAACACGTGGCAGAAGAGTGCGAGCTGATCGAAAACAACTTACCTTGAGTGGTTGAATATTAACTGCCACTATTGTGACAAATCAACCGTTTTGAAAAGATTTTCACATTGCAACGAGCACTGAAACACTTCACTCACACGTTCATCACCTTGTGTCCATCGTTTTGATGACCGGGCGGAGCGCTAGAGAGACCGAGTTTACCCGACTACTCAGGTTTCCATTTAACTCGACATCTACTGTAGCCTTTTAGTTTGATGGCGTTATTCGCTTCTTTCAAATGTAAATTAATATCGTGGTATATTTATATTTTTTACTCTGGAGAGATTAACGGTTATGATGAAATTCTCGGAATGGAAGGTTTGAGTTGAAAGAGCGAACTGACATGTTGTCTATTATGAGAAGGATTTTAGAATATACTGATAGATATTGCAAAGATAAGGTAACTAGATTATTTACATTTCGAGAATGTAAAAGACAAGGTTTTCCGACCAAATACAATGAGACAAACCGATAAAAACTTAAATCATACTTCGTTGCCCTTTTCTAATATTTCTTTTACAGCGCTGTCCAACTAGCGGTCCGCCAAGCTTCTTTTATGACCCGCGAGTTGTAGTACATTTTACATTTAATTTTTCATGAAACGTTGAGGGGGGGG
>NNCF01132316.1:403747-445120 GCA_002313205.1 Laupala kohalensis | reverse complement strand
GACAGGAATTAATATTTGACGATTCGTGCCGGGTGAGACAAAAAAGAAAATTGTGTTTGGAATTACTGTCACACAGTACAATATGAAAACATTTTATTATAATACTAAATATTAATAATACTTTAAAAAATTATGAAATATACTTATTAATTTTACCAGGTTGAATTAATATAAATTTCTTGATGAGAATCAAAATATCGCGTTACAAATTTAAAAAATAAGTTCCGTTAGTTTTATTCGTCTTGAAACATTTTGTAAAACCCTATTCCGTACCGGGTCGATTCATCGAAAATGTATAGGAAATGGTCCGGGAACGGGCAAAGTTGGACAGCGCTGCCTTAATACATGTTGTTCAGATAAACATATATGGGCCTCTAATGATGTTTCCTAATATTTGAATTGCACATTGTATACATGAAAAACTACAGAAAAATGAAGTTTGTTCTGCATGAAGCTATTAACAAGCTATTCAGTCCCGTAGATGCGAGGCTTTGTATCAGAAGGTTCATTTGTGTTAGTTACAACCACGTGTCTAGGAGGCTCAATTGCATTTGCTCGAAGGACATGCGATTTCTTCAGAGCATGACAACATTCCACCATACGACGAATCAAATAGAGAAGTCCTCTTTGTTGTTCTAACGGTTATTTTGATTTTCTTCTTCTCAAATGTGCTAAATAATATGCGTTTCTCGTGTTTTTGTTTGCAACAAAGTCATAATAAATAACTTGCATGTAGTAATTCTCAATTGTTTTCGAGACATTATAAATACATATTTTCGTGTCTATTTTCTGAGATAGAGCGAAGGGACGTGTACTCGACAATGGTGTAATCTCATGCAATTTCTGGCTTAAATGGTTGAAAGGTTTTTTAAAAAAATATCTACCACCGAAGTGTTCCAATATATTATCATAATACATCGTAAAATAAAGGTTCTGGAGAGTGACATCAGCTTCATATAATAATAAAAAAAGTTTCGTAATACTCATTTTCTCTAACCAGAAATTAAACCTGCACCTTCCGTGGGCCACAGTTGGACCGCTGGGGATCTGCTTGTGCGGAAGGTATGGAGACTACTACTAACCTTACAACAAACATTTCTGTGTCACTTTTACCTCTTACCGGTCAAACGAGGATAAAATAAGATAAATTTCAAACATCTCAAGTAGATCACTTTCTATGATAGTGCAAACAAGGATTTGATATTTTTATTCCGATAGTGAGTATGTTTTTAGAAAAGTACCCCCCGTACTTCTGGCATCCACAAGCTGGTATTCAAGATCACGCACTGGTGACAATTGTGGATCGAGCGACCGCGCTTAATGTTGCAGGATGTATAAAAAAGTTAAATCTCCATGAAAACTTTCATCCCTTCATTCATGAAACACACTGTGTATTAAACCAAGAGATATAAACAGTCGAATTTTCCTAGTTATAATTTTGTCCCCTTTATGTACAAAACACGTGTGAATGTCGAGTGGTTCATTGTATTCCCATTCACATTCTCACGCTCTCTCTTGATGATACTCTCGTGCTCCTTCACGCGAACTCTCTCGATTGCGGAGTGGAAACACCAAGAGCAAACGAGATCGGAGCTCATCCACACCAATCCTCTCCTCTTGTCTCAACGCGATAAGAATTAGTTGCGAAGGTAGAAAGGGGCAAAAGACCGCGCGAGGCGATGAGATTGTAGGAATGGTGGGGATTGTAGGGATGAAGGGTTAGTTTTTCCGACCGCTATTAAATAGAGAAAATCTGCACAGCGATGGGGCAAAGAGTACGCGGCCCTCTGCGTCATGATACTCTGGGAATTTTCGATCTAAACCACTTTAAGGTAGTACTAGCGTAGGTAGAATTAAATCACTAAAATATCTTAAATAGGCATTAACAAAGAGATTAACATGTATGCATTTTGATTTCAACTTAGAAAACATAACTCACCGGTCATATAAATGAAATAATTGCAATAATAATTGATAGTGTTATGCATTGTGTCTTATGGAGAAAATTTTCCGCAATATTTTTTACATCACTTTTATCTATAGGTCACCGAAAATTTGAGAAATTTACTTAACTTTTTCCCAGGTGAGATGCATAAATCACGAAACAGTTGCATTCGGACGCCATGTTTGTATATACACGCTCTTGTGCATTTCAAGCGAGTCAAGCGAGTTCCTGAATTTTTTTCTACTTATTAACGGATAGACAGAAATTAAATCATGTTTTTCTTCATTTATTCGTATTGTTGTGGTTTAAAACAATTAGAATAATAATGAAGAAAACAATTATACATCTCTTTGATTTGACTAACTTGGAGTGCTGGTCCCAGCTTAAGGAGCGGAAATTTGATAAGCATTCAAATAGAATTTATCGTCCTCTACCTGATTTGTATCATTGAACCCCCGATATCAACCATCTACAGAATCCTGTTGTATCAAGGATATATTTTTGGTATGTTCATTGTTCATTTACTAACGCTCCAAATTAACTTCATCCAAGAAATTCGATGAAATGAATAAAAATTTTCAACCATTTTATTCTTTTTATAACAGAATGAATCATTTAATTTTTATAACTAATATCAACAACACGAATCACGTAAATAAGAAATAAGATTTTTTTCTTATAAGAGGAAATATTTCATTTCCTGAATAGAAGTTATATGATAGTTAATGCGAGTTGAATGAGTAGATATTCATGTTCAGAATAAAAATCAAGTTTAGAGGCAGGAAGAAGGGTGCTATAGTCCATTAGCTACATAATTTCAGTGAAAGTACTCTGAGGACTGCAACACAAGGAAAGTGTCCATGAGTTCTACGTAATATCGTAATAATATTGTAAGGAACATTAAAATAACCAATAAGATGATGAAGTAAGAAGATGATTTTATCAAAACTATTATAAGTTACTAAATTTTAATTTAAGTTGGAACCAGCACTCCAAGTTAGTCAGATCATTGAAATGTATCCTTTCCTTTATTATTATTATTATTATTCTACTTGTTTTAAAATACAACAATATGAATAATAACGAAGAAAAAAACGTGATTTAATTTGTATCTATCAGTTAATAATATAGTACCAACAATATTCAGGAACTCGCTTGTCTTGTGTGAAATGCATAAGAGCAACGGCACAAACATATATTCTAAGCTAAGCACAACGCTTTCGTGATTTATGCACCTCACCACAGAAAAAGTGAAATATCTTTCTCAAATATCCGGTGACCTATAAATAATAGTTATGTAAAAATACTACGGAAAATTTACTATAAATCAAAGTATCATCCATCTCTTTCGTGATTTAAAAGATAGTCTTTTCTTGAAAATAAGTGTTTGTTCCATAAGACTCAATGTATTGCATCATCGTTTATAAATACGATTATTTCATTTACAAGACCGGTGAGGTATGTTTTTCAAGTTGAAATCACAATAAATTCTAGTTACTCTGTTTATTTATGCCGAATTCAGATATTTTTGTGATTTAATTCTATCTACGCTTGTACTACCTTAAATACAATAAGATTAACATAAAATTGCATTCTGTGGTAGGATGTATTATATTGTGTAACCAAGTTGTACATATTGAGATACATGTCTCAAATAATACAAAATTATTGGGAAACCGAGAAAGCAACCAATATGAAAAGCAATTGGATCACTTAAACAACAAAATCACCTGCAATCATTTACCTTGGATGAACTGTTTCGGCCTCGGTGCACTGCAATGGATCTGAGGTTTCTTACATCTTCTCTTTTCCGTCTGGAAAAATATGAGTACCAACATTAGAAAAATATAATCTATAGTCGAGATATGTTTTATATTTATGTGAGAGTAGTATTTAAAAGGAACATGAGTGGCATTACACAGATAATATATTTCAAACAACACGATTTGATATTTTATATTCCAATACAATGAATGATATTTATGTTCTTTGTTATGATTTGAAACATTTTTGTGTCCAATATTTTCAATAGAATTTTATCCGGTCTAGAAAATAGATATATGTATGTATACCTCATGTCCAATCCATGTCCATGTTTAATTAACTACGAGAACGTGTGCTCCCCAAACATTGTTACCTTAATAACATCCAATCATTATCATAAAAAATCTACGTTAGTTATCTAAGAGAGTCAAAGAGAACGTTTGTTCGAAAATTTGGCATCAACCTATGATTAAACATGCACCTATGATGAACAGTGTCCATAAGCGTTGTACAACTATGACAAGTTGTGTGAGTTACATATACAACAAAAGTCAAAAAGTGTTAAAAACATGTTTTACTGAGGTAGAAAAAAAAGAAGAAAATGTACATCATGACACATCAGCACAAGACTCGTTTCATAAAATGAAACAAGAATATCAGGTCTTCCTAGAAAAATGAAATGAATAACGTAGAAGAGAAGGACGAATGAGAGAAAGGAAACACAAAAAACCGAAGGTAAATAAGAGAGTTCCGGGTGATTGTTAAATACCAAAAGAAAGAGAGACAGTTGAAACAACACAGTCCACAGTTGGCTGAAACGAAGAAGAAAGGGTTTTTGTTGTGATGACATGAGACATCAGAATTTCTTAACAAACCTTCTTGAATGTTTGGTCCGGTATGAGAGTAAACGTGTCTCGCTATCTTCAAGTCTAATATTTAACTTAGAAGGCAATACTCTAAAACTGAGGAGTTCCCTGGTGTTTTTGTTCGTAGTTTCAGTTTTCCTTTCAATACAAAATAAATCTTTCCTTTCCACTGTATTCATTCTCATCTTGCTTCGTTGTCAATTTATTTAAACATGAAGTTTAAGTACGAAAAATTATCTTCACTAATTATCATAATATACTGCCATCATACTGCATGTTAGATCACAATCATTATTACTCTTCTCATTCTACTTTTCAGTAGATCTTACTAATATATTATAAAAAAGATTGATGCGTGTAAAGTTTTCTGTGTTTAATACTTATGACTTTGAAAACAAAAAGGATTAAAGACGTCGAATATTTTTCGTACGAAGCAGAACCATTTAACTTTATCTTAAGTCTCGTAAACTTTCATCAGATGTTAAAGAAAACCACTCTGGCGATAACTTCAGGTATTACAGTCATCATGTCTCGATGTGTCTAGCAATGTCGGTCTCCCACACCCGAAAATTGAGTGAAAACACCTAGCAGAGATACCATGGTATTTTTAATTTTCACCCAGCACTCACAAATTGAAATTCACGTGTTTTGTGTGAAATCTCTACGCTATTGCAACACAACTATAATTACACTCAATTGAAAATTATTTATTAATGTGCGTAGTTGTATGCACATTTATTAATAATTAAATATTTATTCATTATCTTATTACTAATAACCCGTGCAAAGCCAGGATATTCACCTAGTCTGTACGAAGGCACCGGAAGATATTTAATGTTTCCGACATAAATTTCATCAGTGTTTCTTTCTTAAATTCAACCGCCCAGATACATTTCTCGCCCACTAACTTCTCACAGAATGCCATGGTCGCTGCCCTTGTTCACACGGCCGCGCAAAGCGTCTCTCCAAGTGAGCCACATATAGCACGCACGAGCTTCTCCTTTCATCAATATAAGTAGATTCACTTGTCATTAGCGAACGCGGCGACACTTCAGTTTCCCCCGTCACGGATAAAAATTCACTTCGGCTTATTAGTGGCTACATTTAGATCAAGCCAGTATAAGATAAATGTATTCGAGAATAGAGTAATTTTATTTTCTGTAAAGCACAAATTTTTATGTTGCCGAGAAGTGTCCTCTTTCTCATGGATACTCGTGAGTTCGAGGACAACTCTTTTCTGGTGTGGATTTCTAACTACGTTCTCTTGTAATATATTAAAGTAAGACAATGTTTTCACTAATTAAAATATCACGATTTCTCGGAGTTAATTTTATGCTAATTACGGAGCTTAGTCTTGTCGTTCTACCTATATATTTTTATTTTAAAATTAAATAGTACTAAAATAACTAAAATGTTTCGAATTTGCATTAGAACATGAATCAATATCGCTTCTATCACTCTGACTCTCCATTTCATTTCGTTGCGACATATTCTTCTTCAGTGTTATTTAAAATTAACATGTAGTAAAAATTGCCATGATGAAAAGATGATAGGATTTTCTTGGTACCACGATAATGATATTGAATTCTAATTCTATAATAACTCGTTTATTTTAAACACTTAAAAAAATAACAGGATAAAATGAAATCTGAAACTTTTTATAAGTAATTTTACTATGAGACCAAAGAGGAAAATTCTGTATTTTCGGTTTCGGTTATTGCTAATTGAGTCTATCCATATATTGTTTTGTGGTTTGTGATGGTTGCTTTCACATAACTTACCAATTTAGCTCGTAAAGATTTTTTTTTCAAAATGATGCGCTCCAAACAATCAACAGAATCAAATGTTAAAATTGCTTTCTAAAAATAAAATAATATTGTTTTGATTGGAAAAAGAGCTGAAAAAATGAAAAATTACCACAAAAATGTTCCTGAAGATTTAAAAAATTAATTGAAATTACTTAACACAAAAAAGTATCTCGCTTGGAAAATAAGACTGGTTGTTCATTTTTTCTGCGTGTAGATCAATAGTTAACAACACGATCAAATTAAGCAAACACGTATTAAAATTCAGAAATAGTGATGCATTTCACATAAGAGCAAAAATGAATTTAAAAACTCTTTAAAAGCTTTACTACGTTTCAATACTGGTATTGTATCATCATCAAATAACAAATACAAATTTAGTGTATTTGTATTTGAGAATTTTTAAAACAAGGCTGATTACTTTTGGAGGTTTTGATAACTATTGATCTACATGCTCGCGAGATAAGCAATCTATATAATTTGTTTGAAGTAATGAAATCATTTGTGGCAGTAGATGTTAACCAGCGTGGAATACAAAAATGGTATAACACACAGCTCGCATACTAAGAAGAATGCAGGTGTGAGAACAGGAAATGAGTCGTCCTCCAGATGACTAACATTCGTATGCATCACTTGATCTCTCAAGAACGTTTCATCACTGAGGTGAAATAAGAATCCTTACGCTGACTGATGTCTCAGGATCACAATTTGAAATTGTAAAATTATTTCTCTTCAAATACTATTATTGGGTATTATCATAAACCTGGCCAACTGAGGATGTTTATATTCTAATACTTACATGTATAATTACATATACGATAATTCACACAGAAAATTCAATACAACAAAAATTTATTTTACAGAGTTCTAAATGAATTTAAAGAAATATATAAACAATTTCTTGGCATTTTAATTTCTTATTCCAGACATAAACATCTTTTTAAAATATACAAATATTACAAATTTTTTAACAGGTAATTCCATAATTTTCTTATTCTATCGATGCATTTTAAACTCCATGTAACGTATCACATGATCTCTTACATACATGAATATTATAAAACTTCCATATGACTTTTATATTAATTCAAGTTGACTGTGTATGAAGAGCTATTTAAATTTATGTAAGCAACGACTCTAATGAAGAGGTTTGACTAGAAAGATGAGTAATCCCTCGGAAGGACTCATACTTCGAAGAGTATGTCCACCCTTTCCGACAAAGAATTTAGAAAAGTATAACTCTGAACATTAGTTTTGAGGATAAATAGAGTAGAATAATTAATATATGATAGTTATAATTTTGTAATTCCTTTGTGTCATTAAAAGAAAGAAATCATCTCTGATGCAAGTATACATTATGAGAACATTATTCGTTCATATTAAGATCATTTTAACGATAGAATAAAGAACAAAAAACAACAAAATACCCTTCCACTATTCACGTATGACAAAACCCTTGAAATAGAGGCCCCAATCGAGAGAAAGTGTACGAAAACGTCTTCCTGATCAGGAGCATTTATCTTGCGGTTAAAATGCATCTCGATCGCCTGACACTTCCCTCTCATATTTCTTGAGCCACACAATTCTTTTTAATTATTTATATTATATTCCCCCTCCACAAGAAATCATCAAATGAAATCGAGTTATCACGTCGTCCCGAAATTTTATTTAGATCAATTAATTTCACATTTTAGTACCTTACTAATATGAAAATTTTCTAGCAATACTAAGGTGAAAATTTGGAGAAAGACCTTCTTGACTTTCCATCTAAGTTGAAAAGTAATAACACGAAAATACATTCCATAGTGGACCAAATCTCAGTAACCAAGTATTATTTCATTCATATAGTTTTTCAAGGTATCGTGAAAGATAAATGATTCAACGAAAAAAATAAACGAATCATTCTGTTCTCTGAAACTTGAACATCATCTTTTCACAAAACTCAATTCACTTAAGACTGACACTAAATGTATCCCCTGGGGAAATCTTATAAATTTTATGACGGATGAGGGGATTAGTTTCCAGATTTTACTCGCTGTCAAAAGAGTGACGAGAATGTCTCACTTTACAACAGGTATCTTTTCAGTAAAAGTGTACGGAGATGATTATAATACTTAGTAACTTTGCCCACGCTAGCGTGCCAATCCACGTTGATCGTTGAGAATCTTCTAAATTAGGTCTCCGTTAAACTAGGACATTTGTATTCCTTAAAATTGCGTGTTTCAAACGATTTAAAATAGTGAAAGTTAATTCAGCATGCAACGAACTACCCTGTCGCAACGTTAATGTAACACGAAAAAACAGGAATTACAGGAAAATAGAGGAAATTTATAGAAATAGATTTCAGAATCAATCAAATCGAACGGTTTCAATGGCATAATAGAGAAATTAAACTCATTGTGTTGAACCTTTCGTATGAATGTGGGACTTCCTAGTAATGAAACATGAACAAAAATTCCTCGCCCATCTCCATTAAGTCCAAGTTAAGGTCGTGAAATGGATTAATTCATATGCTTCAAGTCGAATTATTCGCACTACAATAAATTACAATAATATATAATGACGTAATATTTATAATATATTTTACAAGTAATATATGGTATAAATTGATTTTAACTTTAATAAATGAAATTGATATGTTTTGTTCATTTCCTTCTTTATTTATTGTAATCAATTTAGTGTGTAAGATTTCGGCGTGGGTAGCGAGGATTTTTATATCCGTGAAGTCATGAAGCATATTTACTCATATCTCACTGCCCTGACTGATTCCCAGGTCTACTCAGCTCCTGAAATGAGGACTGGGTCTACCCTGGGTGTCAAGTCAGCTTGAGGGTAATGCTGGGCACATGCCCTCCTTCGTGTGCCCACCTAAGAAGTCACATAACTGTAAGATATGTGATCCCCTCCCCAGAATATGTTAAGGTTCTTCTACATGTGCAACAAATAAGAGTCGGAAAAAAATGTTTCTTAACATTAATTCATGGCGAAAATTTAAAAAATCTTCTAAGACAAGTCTTTGTCAATGTTGGGAGATATCTCTTACGTGTACTACACTAGAAAATTTGGTGATCCTCGTGACATAAAGTGTAAGTAGATGTAATAAATTTAGTAATACTCATCCCAACTCCTTATAAAAATGTATATACTCGTATCATCATAATTAATTATGTACTGGGCAGAGACAAAGTACTTAGCCTCGAGTTGTAAAAAATGATGCAGTGATAGTCATGTAGTGTACAGTAATGTTGCATTTGTAGTTTGTTTTTCCATCCCATACGCTGGTTCTGTCGTCAGCCAAGTGAAGTATAAACATAAAAGATGATTTCCACAACCATTAGTTTGAAGTATAAGTGTTTTCGATCCAACTTCAATCATCGCATCAAAACATGAATAACAAGTAATAATCAGTTGAAGGCAAAAAGCATACACGATCTTTGATTTCACAGCGAATAGTGTAGTTCTCTCGTGGTGGTATTCCTTCATCGCAATGCCTGAATACAATTTCTCTGAGAGCATTGTAACGCGAAGTGTTTTTCTCGGTCCCTGAGTAAGCGCTTTCTCTTTATACTCGGTGCTTTACACAGAATTAGAGCGAACTAACCATAATCATTTCTCAAACTCTTCAGCAGAAATCGTTTTCAGTCACTCCCACATTCCATGTGCAAATTTGGGGATAGTTCTTTAGAGTTTGGTTCCGCACATTCATCGGATGTTTCTTTTCAAATGACTCACGAAATACGTGATATGATAGATAAGAGCGAGGAAAAGTAGTTCCCATGTATTAAATTAAAAAATACATTAGTTTTTTACCTTAATAAATCTGAAATCTTCAAAATAATATTCGTTTTTCTGGAGGATACTGTTTTAAACTGATATTATTTGACTTCAAAACAGGTATTAAGCATATAAAATTAATAATAAAGATAAAACTGTCCTTTCAATATCATTTTCAAAGATAAACCTTAAGGAGCTGAATAAATAGCGAGATAAACTTCTACAAATAAATCTCAGTGAAAATATATTTTTAGTCCTCTCGCAAATCATGAAGACGCATTGGATTTGGAAATTTCTGAACAAATACTGCCGAATAAAATAATCAAGGGCATGAACAAATATCCTTTTCACTACTGTTACAATAAACATTTAAATCTATACCATTTTATAGACATATTCAATTGTCTATAAAAAAGTGAAATTGCGTGTAATTTATAACTTTTTTCCAATTTTTTAAAATAATTTTCTTCTTTTCTAGTTAACAAGGTTCATCTTCATGATTTTTCTGGTAGGAGCATAATTAGGAGGATTTTGCTTGAACGTGCTTGATCTCTCACCGACGAATTCGACAAGTTTATATAACCACTTCCCACCACTCCTCTTTTCCTTTCCTTTCGATTTCTCTTCCAGTGTTATTTGGGAGAGTTCTTTTCTTATTAGGTATCTTTAGAACTCTCCACATATCTTTTCATGCCGTATTCCTTATCCTTCATAAAAAATCATACATCACTAGCATTTCATAATATATTTGTTTTACCTACATATTATAACGAGTATAGTTCAAATATATCTTAAACTTATCAATTATATCAACATCGTATGTTTTCATACCACAAATCTCACAACCATGTAGTGTTATATACTCAGAATTCTTGTCATATTTCTCTTCGGTTCATATTGTTTTTTCAGCATTCATCTTATCTCAACTATCTCTTATTCCTATCTATTGGACAATCCTCGTTGTAGACGGCTAATTTCTTTCACTGATTTATTTGTATAAATTATATGTTCTCTTAATATGTGAAGGTCGATACTTTTAGTGTTTCGTTGCATTACCCGACTTACATCACTCTTATTTATAAAGCTTTTATTATTGCAGAACATATTGTCTTAAGAAAGTAACTTGTTCAAGAAAAATATATTTTTGTTGTTGGAAAAATTAGAAAAATTAAGAAAAACGTATTGGAAATGGGTAATGGAAACGTATTCGCTCTAAGCGTACTACAAAGGTCGGGAGCGGAAGACGAATCATGTTCCTCCCGTACTAAGTGGGTTAGATTTTAGCTGGAGTTTGGGTGTTTTCTTCACACATTCCAGACATTTGTCGGCTCGGTATCAATCCAACATGTTTCCTTCCCAATTCCTCCACTTAAAGCAAAGTTATGTGGAAGAGCAGTTTCAATGCCGTAAGTTGGAAAATAAATAAATAAATAAAATAATCAGTTTCCATGAGAGTTTCAAAGTTAAAGTATGGATATCTATGGAATATTTTCTGTCACGCAAGTTTTTTCATTGTTAAATAAAAACATCAGCAGAAACTCTTTAATCCGGCGAGTTTGGGACTTGAGGTGTGATGGATAAGTGATTTTTCCGTACTATAGATATTTATTCTTAAAGTGGGGTTCTACAAAGGGGCAGCCAGAGGTACGTGTTTATCATTACATTGATATCATTGTCATTTACATTGAAACAAAAACTGTTTTATCATTAACTTTTTTTGCAATACAAAATCGCTGTATCTTGAAAACGATGCGACGTACGAAAATGCGGTTTAGCAATCTGTTACCTGAACAATCAAAGTGCCTATGTTCATATTTTCAAAATTTTTAATATTAAGAAACCGGAAGTGGGGGGAGGAGGCGGTTTGTAAATGACGTCGGTATAAGCTGTACAGAAATAGACTTCTATTCCCAATGGAGTCGAAGTGAAATCTCAAATTTGGTTTCGATGCATTAATTTTTTCGTGAGTTATGGGGAGAACAATATATACACACACACATACGACGTTGGACATCATCGCCAAATTTTGAAAATAGACTCCTCTTGGGCCAATTCGTAAGGATCCAAAGATATCTCAATTTATTATTTTCGACCGATTACTAAACTTCCCTTATATATTCTGTATTATTGGAAAGTAAAAAAAACCAATGGAAGCAAAGGTTATGAGTTCCGACAAACGTCCATGTAGTAGCATGAAAATTAATTGAAAACAACTTTTTTTAAGTCAACGTTTATTATGGAAAATGCCAAATTGTGGAACATTCCAGATCATAGAATGCCGATCTAAAGAGGTTTTATTGTTCTGAGAGTGGTCGAGATATGTAGTTTGTAGATCAAATGCCACGAGTGCATTGCAACTGGGTGCTACGTCAGCAGTATCTGAAAGTGAAAGGGAACGAAAACGCCTGCTGGAGGCCTCTGTCCTCCATCGTCTGAACTGCTCCTATTCACTGTTGAGCCATTCCTCTCTGTCGAAACTGCAGTGGAGCCTTTTAATCCTCTTTACGAGCGCGCTCACTTTGCAATCTTTTATACGAGCTTACTGCGATAGGATAAACGTAATAACCGTTTAAGATATATTGATTAGTGATTGAAGAAGTGTTTTCTTATTAAAATATTTTTGTTATTAAATATAAGTTTAAAACTTTGGAGGAATTAATAGAACCATTTTTTATGGAAAAGAGAGTGAAAATCAAATAACGTGGCAAGATTAATACAGGATTCATTTTTACGGACAGCTTAATATTAAAGTATCTAAATAATTTTTCTTTATATAAACGAGATATCTTCATTGTTAATATCATCATTCACTTTTTAGAATATGAACGTAAAATGTTATCTCCAAATTATATAAAAACAACCTTACTTGTTTAAGAGAATGATTTTCACACAGACATGATAGCAAGTCTCTGGAAACGTCTTCTCGATAATTTGCCACATTCCAAAGATAAAATATCAGTTTACAAAACACATTAGAGTTTTCTTTCAAGGAACTAACAAAATACGAACGGAAGCTAAGAGCTTGAATCAAGGAATAGAATTTAACATTTTGAATACACTATTAAGGACGCTTCAGTTAGAATTTATAATTAACTTCACTGTTGAATGTGAAAAATGACGATCCAAATTTATAGATATGAGAAATCAAAACTTTTCAGATTATTGATTCTGAATTTTTTAATGCTTTTTAAAACAGGGATTTTCAACACACGATAAAGATGAGAATATGAGTCATTTTTACTCATAGAGAAATCGCAAAAATAAATGAATATGAGCTTCTGTAATTCAATTGTATAATACGAAAAAGCACTTTACTTTCTAATCGTGCCAGAAGTACCATGTCTCAAACAGATTATGGCTTAAATTGTACAATCATCTACTATTAAAAGTACGTAGTACTCCAGAAATAAATTATTATATGAAACACATGGGTATTTAATTCGACATTATCTCGTGAATATTATAGAACACGAGAGCATTATCTCGGTGCTAAACGTATGCATTGTTTCATTGAACTACCTAACAAACTATGCACAATGTACAATGTACATGAAACCTCGTGGGACGTGGAGCGTCAAACACGAATAAGCGGAGTCACTTAAGGAGTCATTTCTGACGTCGCGGGAATGAACGATATTGACTCAGATAACGAAGGTATTCAAGGGTTTTGGAAACAATACATAAGGATTTTTCAATTCAATGAGAAAATTATGAAAAAAAAAAATGATTTAAAACGATGTGATTGATGACTTATACTCAGAGAACTGACACGAGAATTAAGTTAGAGCTCGACTTTCATCTTAACAGTCTAATTTTATCCTACTTACTCGTAGAGAGAAATCTATAGTTGGTTATCAGAAAAATTAAAGAGTAGGAAATAAAAAGTTATTCTTGCTTTTATTTATTTCATACCATTTATTTAGTTCTTAGTACTTTCTCAAGAAAATAAATATATATTTATTTGTATGACCAAAAAATGTTAAAAGTTATGTACAACTAATACCATATTTCCTATGAGGCAGTATTTCGTTTAAATATCATAAGAATATGAGTATACCACAAAGGAAACATTGTTGTGTAAGACGTGATATGTCAAAAAGTATCTTAGATCGGGGATAACAACGCACGGACATAGACATTACAGCACCAACATTTCGTTCGTAAACAGCCTAGTTGCCAAGATTGCACGTAAGGAAACAGCAGCTGCGACAAGAAGTATAGAAGGTAACGGGTGACGCCTGAAGATAATGTAAATTACCAAGGACACAATTAAGACGAGGAGGATAATAACCAAGAAGAGAAGAGAAAGNATGTAAATTACCAAGGACACAATTAAGACGAGGAGGATAATAACCAAGAAGAGAAGAGAAAGAAGGAGAAGAGGGAATGAAAAACTATAAGCCGCCCAGAATGAACAAATAGGTTGAGTAAAATGGAGAAGACCGGAAGAGACAAAATGGAGGAAGCCGTTGATGGACGTAGAAAGAGCGTTGGCGTAAAGCCACCTCCATGTGAAAGTCACGGTACCCCGCAACCGCTCGAGGCCGCCCAGCTTGTTTTCCACTCAGCACTGCACGAGCGGTGGCCTTGTCTTTAGTGACTGATGCCAGAATCGGTCGGCTTTCAACTTTTAACACACACGAATGGATATATGGAACTAATGTTATCTCCTGTAACATTAATAATTACAGTTTATACACTACTGTGGACTCTCCCTACCACTCGAGAAATAAGTAACCTACTTCAAGAAAAGCAATAATGCGAGATACATTTCGAACAAGGTTGTGTTATAGATGTTATCATACGAATTTCAACAAATTATTTAATTACATTCAATTTGAGTTCAGTTCATATTCAAAGATGTTAGTTTTGATTCACCATGTTACCAATTGCTTATCCATCATATGATCGTATTATGAATAAGCTATCATATCTTGTTACAACTAGGTTGCAATTCAGGTAAAATATATTAAAAATAATAATTGTCATGTTCCTTTCTTACATTTTTCATGCTTTGTAGACAATAAATCATTTTTATGTTTAGAAAAAAAAAACAATTTTACAAAACGTAGTCCTCTGGGAATTTCTAACCTGGGTCTAGTGACAAATCTCCAAATCTTCAGTTGCTTATGAGTAAAACTTATTCAGCATATGTTTTGCTTAAGTCCCCTTGTATAGATGAACATTGAAGGCTGGTCAAGCTTGATGTTATATTGGAGGAAATACTGGAGAAAATATGTTATACTTTGGGAGTACATTTTCTCAGAAAAGCAAAAACACTGACACAAGAAACTTCCTTAAACATAAAAAGCAATACTTCTGGTATCTATAAAATAGTACACAATACTTGTGAAAACTACTTTCAACGCGATTTTTTACCCATCCAAATTATTTCTAACTATAAATAATTTTCTTAAATGTTAACAGATTATTTCTCCTTGCAAACATTAATTCTAAAACAATCCTAATATAATATAATATAATATAATATAATATAATATAATATAATATAATATAATATAATATAATATAATATAATATAATATAATATAATATAATATAATATAATATAATATAATATAATATAATATAATATAATATAATATAATATAATATAATATAATATAATATAATATAATATAATATAATATAATATAATATAATATAATATAATATAATATAATATAATATAATATAATATAATATAATATAATATAATATAATATAATATAATATAATATAATATAATATAATATAATATAATATAATATAATATAATATAATATAATATAATATAATATAATATAATATAATATAATATAATATAATATAATATAATATAATATAATATAATATAATGTAATGTAATGTAATGTAATGTAATGTAATGTAATGTAATATAATTGTATTCTTTGCATTTTGAAAAACGAAGTATGAATTTGGAGAATCTCTTGTTAAATGCGTTTCTTCTACTATAAAGCTATTAGCTTTTGTTATTATAAATGATATTCACAAGTATACCAACAAGATGTCGATGTTGTTTGATATTCTAGGGACTTGCATCATACATGGACGTATTTAAATTTTGTTATTTTTCTGAGAAATTCCATAACAGTTAAACAAACCAAATATTCTACATATTACAAAAATAATGTAAATTTATAAAAAAATACAGTATGTAAAGAAACAATAGAAAATTTATTTCACATCAAAAACAGCCTAAATAGGTTCATGAACTTTATATTATGTAAGCAAAACTGAGATCACTCTATCAATTTGTCTAAGAATCCGAAGAAAATCGGTCGGATTTGGAGTAGGGATTCACAGAGGGTGTAGAATTTCGAATGTACAAGCAACAAGTGTTTAAAAACAAGATGTTAAATTGTAGTGTATTTTTACTTTGATTTATTTATGCATTGAAATATAACACCACTGCAGATCACAAACTATAGATTTCTTTGCAATTTTCATTATCATTATGCTGTAAAGAACATCTCTTAATGGAAAGGATATAAGATTCAACTCTAATTACAATTGTATAATTTCAGCATCACAAATTGTAATAATCAGCATCACAAATGACAGAATAAGCATTTCTTAGAATCCATCCAAATATTTAAAAACAATTTCTTTTTATTTTGCTTATAGATAATATCTTTCAACCAAAGGCAAAATAATCCATTTAAAATTCGTGTATGGGAGGAAAAATTTAAGTTTACGTTTCTTAACATTCTTTTTTAGTTTGTAAACCATATGGTGCTGTAATGTTTTTGTCTTCTTTCATTACGAAAATAAATCTATTACAGATAACCTAACCACAATTCGTTATATAACGTGGCACATGTACATGTTATGCAATGGCAAGGTGTTAATAAAACCACTTATTTTTGTCGGTTTTCTCTGAAGCAGCCAGTTATACTGAAACAAGGAGCTTCCGGAGAGGAGCGAGACATTTTCAAGGAAACCGTTGATGGGTTCTTCGAAGGCTATGTGCAACACCATGCCATCTTCTGAGGTAATACCGCCGCTCTAGCTCGAATTCATCGATTTCATTATATTTAATATAATATAGGATATTATTATATAAAACCTTATACTGAAAACACTCATTGACATAATCTAAATGTGTTACGTCTGGAACTGTAAAATACTATTTCAATATCATATGTCAACATTAAAAAAGTTTATACCTAAAAAACGTTTTCAAACAGGAATAATTCCGCTCAGATTCGCCCCAAAGATAGAAAAAATCGACTATATTTAAAGAAGTTTAGTTAGGAATAAAAGCAAATCGTATAGATGCTTCAGAATCGCAAACAATGAGCGAAACAGAATCATAGAATAGTAGACTGGCGCCTGTGACACAAGATGTTAATTTCTTTCTCTGCGTGGACTAAAGTCGAAGCAGGCACAGAACGCAACCCGCTGAACGTCCCAGAATTCCTTGCTGCGTCACAAAGGTTGAGGTCACGTTCCCTAGACAAGTGTTTCCAAGATAACAACCCCAAAGATGTTAATATTTGAGATATAATTAAGTTAACGAAAATTTTATTATCACTTAATAATAAATAAACGTACGGCAAAATTTCTGAACTCTACTGAACCAAGTCGGTATTATAAAAATTATTTTGAAAACGAGTAATTAAGTAAGGTGGTTCATATCGCTCGCTTAAACTAAACTTAGTAACTTTTAGATCGTAACAGACTCTAAAGTTCCTTCAATGTTTCACTGAATCAAAGTAAAATCTGTAAAGAATATTCACTATCGACGAATAGTGGAAGAAATGACCATCGTTGAGCAAACCATGGATATCAATCAAAGCAAACATCGGAATATCAAAAAAAGCTGAACAAAATATTTGAATATTCAACGTGAAGCGGGTCATGGCTTTATAGAGGTCTAAAATGTGTTTGAAACAATTTATTTACATTGTATTTCTAAATGTAAGAACTCGTTCAAATTTTATCGCTTAATATACGATATTAAAATTTCCACAGCAATTTTCTGTTTCATAACTTTTTATCATAAAGAATTCTACAATTTTTCTAACGTCTAATAAACGTGAAATTATGTTTAAAACAATTTATAAATACATTAACATAGGCAATTTTCCTACAAATACTAATTTTTTATAACGTTTTGATCGGAAACTTTTCGGTTTGGGGAAATAAAAAAAAAATCTTCCAACCTTAATATCTCAAGACTTGAATCTCATTTTTTATCGACGCAAAAATATCTTCTTTAGATGAAATTTTTATATCAAATATTAATTATTTTGGATATCACTTATTTCCTGTTGAAAATTCAATAGTATTAAAAATGTAAGAATTAATGTATAGTTGTTTTCTTAAACTTCCCACCATAGAAAGCCTGCTACCGAAACATTATGCGCGGACACAGATTCCACAAAATACTTTTCTAAGAAAACATTATTTGCACATTTATTCTGCAAGAATATGCATAAAGATTCATTAAAACTTCATTAGTCACGCATATGGAACTGACGCAAGATATCTAGTGGGAGTCTAAACGTCATTTTGTAAATGAAGAACAATAATTTAGATTTACTTTAGAACTTGATTTACTTTTGCACAAACACAGTATTTGTTATTATATTTTCACTTCATGAAAAACAAATTTGAGAGAGAATATTGAATCGCAAAATAATGAATTATACTCTCATTAACGAGAAATGTACTGTGGACCAATATCGGTGGTATTTCATCCATCATCACAGATTTACGAAGGGCTTTCACGTTTTCGGTCTATTTCTGCCAATGCATGGTCCACCTACGAGCAATCCATCGCCACCGGAAGTGAACCGGCCTGCGCCATCCGATTGTTGTTGATGCTTCCGGTGAGACCCCACCTTTCTAAAATCTCTTGATCGACCGCGTTTACGGTTTAGTCGCCACGATCGCGTCAGGAAGTAACCCCGGATGAATCCGCTACTTCCTATCCGCTTTTGTCAGATGTATGAAGGAAACCGAAAACACTCGACCACATTTCCTCCAACTATTCAATGAAGAAAATAGACTGGATCAGTGGAGTTCAAATTACAATGCTTTCTAATTCGAAATAACACGAATGTATAAATTACTGAAAAAATATATTTTTAAAGTATGCTAAATCAACATACTTTAAAGTAGAAGAATGTATAAATCATTCAACTATCTAACATACCATGATTTTCTTAAGAACGAATTCATATGTATTTAACGGATGATGCGTGAAGTCATAAAACTGTGTGCGATATAACTATAATGGTGCTGCAGTGGCTTGGTACGCACTGATATTTTTCCTATTATTAAGTGAGTCCGATTTTTTGCCGTTCTCCCATTTGTCGTTTGATGTTTATGGATCGAGGCAACAACGGGACTCTTTCGGATGTACAAATCCCGTTTTTCGCGATAATGATTCACAAGTGTGTTTCAGAATATACTTAGTGATAGTTGATTTTCGACAAGTGAATCAGTTGAGATAATAAAATGTAAATGTTATGAGATCAGTTAAAACATGATATAGATTTACTCATTAACGATGTTTCATATATTATGAATATTAAGACTGAAAAATGGTGTAAAGTAGAAAGTCAGTCAACTTTTATTAAAATTTATTTTCCAGTTAACATTCATTAACATTTATATTAAGCGTATTCAAATTAAATGTGGACATAAAACATTAAAAAGCAAAATTTTTCAAGCAGAGAGTGAGAAGATGTAATGTATAAGAAAAAGTTTTCATTTACATGAAAGAATTTTAATGAATTCAAGTTTTATACGTGTAATACAATAATCCAGTTCTTCATATTCATTTACAAATTACAATAATACAATCTTTCTTCCTAACGCACACGAGATCATGTCTCAAATAAGTTTGATTCATTAGAAAATGTAACAATAATACGTGTAGACAAGGACTAAAATATTAACTGGAAAAAGCTCCTCTCTTTGATTATATCTACAGCATGGTATAGTCTTTGGCGCAACAGATCTGAACACTCGTATCCAACCTTTACATGGTCAAAATGAGATAATATTATTTCTCATTGCGTACATACTCAAAGAGATGCCGCTGGAAATGGATGTATCCTGGACTTCTTATCAGCTTCATATCCTATGGAGAACCATCCCATGAAGAAGGTTTCCCGTTTGAAGAAAATAAGGAGAATCAGGGACAGCTTACGGTAATCGTCGTCTGCGAGGAAGGAAAGAAATGCAGAGGCACCAAGGCTGGCCTTCATGGACCAAATACAAATGCAAAACAATAAATTCCATGACTATTTCAAGAGGTCGCATACCAACAAATGTTAGTATTGAGTACTACACGTCCCTCTGTCAAAAAGGCTAGTAAATCATTATCGTGATGTTCTGTGGACTTGAAATTCGACCAGTCTACGTATGTGGACCTTTTCAAAGAAGTAGTCTGCATATATGAACCTTTTTCTTTTTAATTTAAAGGTTTACATACCTCATACAAACGTATTATTATGGTTAATTTTGTATTGCATTTTTCTTTTTAATTTTCTGATTTAGACTTTTATTGATCGTCGATTTCGTGACATTTAGCTAAATTGTAAGCCTATTCTTTATTTGTTTTTAAATAACGTTTAAAATTTTCTTATATTTCCTTATTGGACATTTCTCTCACATATTTCTTATATTGCCTCCTTGTAGGACATTTGCCTCACACGAACTGGAATCTCTAAATCATACTCATTCTAACTCACTTTTACTATGTCCGACTAACTAGTTCTCTAGTATGTTGGAAAGAAAAAGTAAACATTGAGGATTTGAAAAAGCCAGCAAAGAGAAGCAACGAGGTTCATTGCAAAAATGATTTTAAATTGCAATAAAATCTAAACCAAGTGGTATAAAGGCCAGTCATCGGATGTTGTTACCCGTAAAGTTTATTTTTTGGTCTTTCATGTTTTATATGGTGCTGAATTTTTGGGGTTCGTATTTCATTTTTGCAACCTCCAAAAAATATGGAAAGAATCATAAGAAACTAAAAGTCACAAAACTTGACTTTTTGTTTATTTTATGAAAACTAAGAACTTTTTCAGGAAAATGTTTTTTTTGTAAATATAAAGAAGACAAAATTTGCAACAATATACTCATGAACTATTTTTTGTTAGATTTTTGTCAGTTTTCCCGTTAGAGTGTGTTGAATAGTAACTCCAGTATTTTGGAAATTATTGTGTGAATTTTGAGGAAGGTTCTGAAATGTTGCCCTTTCATGTTATTTGAGATACTTTGCGAATTTTCAATTATAAACTTTAAAAAAAAATTTTTTACATTTAAACTACAAACATTTCTCAGCAAAGTATTTATAAATATACTAGATATCCTACAATCTACTCCTGTTTTTTTTCAATTGATTGAGTAGCTCGATATAGCGCATTGAATAGCATGTTACCTGAAAGTTTTTCCCGTGTATGTTTCTTGGCGCCATTAAACATCAAACGACTTTCAAGATGATCAGGTTTCCATGAAATCGAAACTAATAGTTACGTTCAGATTTAAGTTAAGTAAATATTTTGGAGTTTCTCATTAATAATACAAGTTTGGAATGTTCCAACTCGAGATTGTTTTGAGCGCTAAATGACGGGATTCCAAGGAGCACTTTTGAAAAGTTTGACAAGACTAGAAGGAAACTATGTTATTTTAGAAAGTGTACACGACGATTACGAAAAATTATTTAGAGACAAACCTAATTATGATCAAAATTGTTAAATAGAAAATAACTTCGATTTATTTGTTTAAGTGTACATAAATTTAACGTATAATTTGTAGTAACATTAGTTGTTCAGCTCCTTTACTGGGTCGCGCTTCTCGTATTGTTGAACACAGTTGTCATGGATGAAATTTTTAAATTGTTCAATTTAAATCAATAATAGTACTCTGAAAAGTTGTGTTCCAAGTCAAGGATAATGCGTAATGTCTTTACATAACTTTTTATTGTATTCTTTTTTTATCATTACATTATACTTATATTTTTATTTACAATATTTGATCGCAATTTGGCTAATGTTATTAGTAGTTGGTTAAACATTGAAGTGAAAGTAAAGAAAGTCGGAGCAACAAACCTTTTAAAATTCTCTTGCAAGCACTGAGTCACACGAACACAACGTGAACAAGAGGTTTAATGTTATTGGAATACAACGCGGAAACATTTGTACTTTCCCGTTACTTGTCTAGACTGCAATGAAAGAAAATAATACAGAGTCCGAATACAAAGTAGTCCGATGTAACATCTCAATCTCCTATTTGATTTCTTATCAGAATTTCAAAAGAAAAATGAATTGACTTAATTCGAAAGTAGCATGACACAAATATCTTGATGTCAGTTAGAAACACTTTACTAACAACTAACAATTTACTACTAATTAATTAAAAATTAAATCATCAATGTGACACAATTCTGTGATACCATAACTCGCTTCTAAAATTCAATGACATTTATTGGAGGAAAAAATATATCCGGTATCTTATAAGGTACCGGATATTTTTTAAAAAATTACTTCTTCTTCGTATTTAATTTGAAAGAAATATTTCAATTATATGAAATAATTGCTTTATCGTCGTAATAGAATGAAAAAGGAATCCCGTTTGAAGAACATATGAGTAGGATTTTAATAGAACGGGAATCAGAGGACAGCCTTTACAGGAAATTAAAAGGTTTTCCTTTATTTTTCATGTTTATGTAATGTAGATTAGAAATAACAGGAGGACATTGAATCATGAATGTCTTCCGGCATAGTTTTCATAGGATCTCCAATTATGATTCACGATGAGAGAGCCACGAGTTCATTAGGGAAGTCCTAAATTGACTCGATGAGATCCTGTAAATATTTTTTCCGACTGAACGTTGAATGCACTGTTCCATACTTTAATAGGTTTTTCACTATGCATGGAAATAAAATAATTCGTCTCATGTAGTATGAACTCGCAAAATTTCCTCCTGTTTCAAAAATATCAAATACAAAATGAACATAGGTGACTGTAAGGTGAGAACTCTCAGGGAAAAGGCTAGTCTCCTAAAATGTTAAGGCGTTATCTTTGAATCATATGTAATCTAGTGTGGAAGAAAATAGAATTTGAACTGGGGTGTCCATAACGAAACTAATGTACCTCATGTCTCTGAAAAACACTGTAGATTGGACAAAATTAATTTTACTTAAAATTCTACTACAATTAACGTCCATTATATAATCAAATTGAATAAATAAAGTCTTTCGGTCTTATAACATATGAATACTATATATTTTGTAATATAATGTAACTTAATATCACAAAATAAATAGTATTTGTCCGTCATAAGGTCGTAAGTTTTTATTTATTTAATTTAGTCAAAATTCGCTAGCCCCTAAAATATTCCATTGTAGAGACGTTTACGCGAAATGTCACTCGAAATTAGAGTTTCGATGTAAAAATATTTGTGACATGTCGATGTTAGGAAAGTAAAGTATTGTGGTACATTTTCTTATCGCGCATGTCAGTGTCGTCGGAAAAGTTTTTCAGCACACCTCTAAATCCAGACTGGTTCCTAGTCATACTAGACCTGTTGTAAAATGAGTACCGGGTCTATCCTGTTGTCAATTGGTGAAAATTTCTGAATGGTTTTAGTTTAAAAATTTCATGTGTGAATCCTTATTTCATGTGTGTTTCATGAACTTCAAAATGTGTTTCGAGATAGATTTTGGATATTTCTTACTAGAAACGATGTTCATCGGTGAGAATCACTCTTGTTCAAACTACTCTTGTCTACTTATGCTCACTTTCTGATCTTGAAATACTTCGGCTCATAGGAGATCAATTTACTGTTTTTTTACGAGTAAACAAACAAATTCTTAGCATTAAATGCAAGTAAAGAAAAATAGGTCACATGCATCTGTGAAGCCAACTATTTAGAAGTATTTAATGATATTGGAAAACTGAAAAAACAACTGTCTTCGTCAACTTGCAGACGAGTAATTATTACGCAACCTCGTGCTAGCTGAACGAAACACCCAGCCTCCGGATGCAGGTACCACCACCTCCTCTTCTTCCCCCTCCCCACCCCATCCATGGACACCCACCAAGGAGGCCATGGCCGCAGAGACGCTCCTGCTCCAAAGCCCCCGACGTGTGGGATGAGTGGAAGAGCAAATGACAGGGAAGATGAGAAAGTTAAAAGCAGGGACGTAAATAGCACTATAAGGGATGGATGACTCAGAAATCGGAGGAATCACATTATTTAAAGATACAACAAATGGCTTGCTAAAGGTTTTTAGACATTCACTTTTATAAAGAATATTTTCACTTAGTTCTATCGTAAATCATTAATTAAAATACATTTTTATCCGTATTATCTGAAACACGCGTTATTGGGTTCGCTGCATATATAGACCCATTTTTATATCCTTATCATTTGGGGCGAAAATATACCTCCTTCATTCCCTCCCCGTTGACGTATTTACTTCATTGTTTGTAGGAAAAGACGGGATTAGGTAAAAGTCAATGCGATGATGGAGAAACAATAAAGGATCGTACCAAAGAAAACAGATGGGAAGGGTTAAAATAATTCGTGTGAAATGAAAAAAAATGGAACTAGAGCACAACACTTGATAAATCCTTATATTCCTTTTTCTTGTCATGATTATTTCACGAGAAAAATTGAAGTATGTTTAAGGAATTGGTCAATTTTATTAATAAAAGGTTTTTAAAGAGAAATTGATTGAAGAAAATTTTTTAAAAAACAAAGAAAAAGATGCACAAATTAAAAAATAACAATATTCAATATTTGTTGCACAAACAGCAATTTATCCTTAGATGTCGAAATTCTTCATCTATCAGCATCAATATCGGAGCAAAAAAAGAAAAGATTCTTGCCGCTCATATAAGCTGTTCCCCCCCAGCGAGGCTATGTAAAAGCCATAGTTTAACAGCCCCAAGGCCGTCTTCACAAGGAACTTGAGGTGGGCGATTGAAATACTGTGCGGACCTCGACAGCGGCCTACGGATGGGCGTGGCGTGGGCGACATGGCGGCGCTCGAGATACCAGTTGCGTTAGGAATTCTCAGATCTAACATGTTTGCGTTAGGAATTCTTAAGTCCAACTTGTTTGTTCACGTTGCCGTTTACTAACGGACTATTCGTTAACTTCACAATTTTATAGCAAAGATTTTATTTTCCATCTAATATCATTTCTCATCATGGAAGATTAGATAAGTTAATTTTCTTTAATCGAAGATCTCTATAATAAAATGTACATTATTCCTACTATCAGTCGCATACATCTTGTTTCTAATTGAAAACTCCGATTGTCTTAACGTACAAAAATCCACTATTTTGCATTTACTTAAAAAAAAAACGTTTATCGGAAAATATGGTATAGGCACCGGATATACGAAAAACAATGGAAAGGGTCATCAATGAAGACCTTTTTAAAAAATGTGACTACATAACGCTCATAAAATAGTCATGCAGAAACAGTTTTATGCCAACACGAAGCTAAAATTCGTCTTATGAACTTAGTTTTATGAGTCTCTTATTAAAAGGGTGATGGAAAATCCACTTTCATATCAATCTCATCCGTCGGTGTTGGTCGGTCCATCTGTGAGAAGTGATAACGTGTATGTACTATTAAATGCGGTTAGTTTCCACTGGTGATAAGTCGCGATACTTTGTTTTCTGCATTTTCATTACTTGCTAGGAGAGAGATCCCTCTCTCTCTCTCTGCAGACCTTTTGACAACCTCAGGCTAAAATACAAAATATATAAAAAGATGCAAAAGAATAAGAGTTATAAGACAAAATTAGAACATCACAGGTTAACAGATGATAAATGAACGCCTAACCACTTTTCAACATCTAAAGATCTTTTTGTGTTGCTAAAAATTGCCACTTCTCCTTTAAATATATTATTGAACACTGCAAACACTTGTGAATGGTCAGCTTTACGGGAATACTAGTCAGCGTTGTACAACAATCTTAAACCAAATTTAAAATTTCACAACGAATACGAGTGAATTAATAAACAAAATGTGACTAAAAGAGAAAAACGTGTAAAACTGCGGGTTTTTTTTCAAGAAAGTATTTCAGTGAAATCTCTGTATTCACTGAGATATTCAACATAATAATTATACGAATGTATCTCAAATGAACATTCTCTCATAATACCTATTAGCAATAACAGTTTGGGAAGCAAAGAACGAGTTGAACTGGACGGAAAGAGAGCAGAACAAAGAACATTAACTCATTTATGTTTGGAACGATATCTATGTTTGTTATACTTAGATATTCACTATGTTATACAAACATATTCAGTATGTTTGGAAACATAATGAATATGTTTCACATATACTTCATTATACGTGTAAGAGAAAGACAGTGGATGACAAGAACGAATTCGGCATATCAAAAGAATAAATAAAATAACTATTTATTTACTTTGTAATGCTCATCACACAACTAAAAATGCAGAAAATAAACCATAAGAGTATTCTGCAAAATGAAAGATATACTGATAAATTATTTTAGGTAGCTGTTCCAAAAATCTTTCAGAAACTGAGGTATACCCGACCAATCCACCACCCCTTATGTAAGACGTAGAAAATGATGTTTCGAGTAAATTCTCGAAATTTGTAGAAAATGATGTTTCGAGTAAATTCGTAGTGAAATAAAAGTCGGGAACATGTGGAAAAGATGATGAGATAATGGATGAAGTGGTGTTAGTCCGTGTGTCACGAGAATTGAACAATGAACAACGTTGTTGTGTGATGATTCACCACTAATATTTTGTTTTTCATGTTGAGTATTTGGTAAAATAGTTTGGTTGCATCATATTGATTAGCGAAAATAGTTTTCTCCATCCAGTTCATTTCTACGTAGGTTACTTCCCAAATAATCCGTATTATCTAGACTATCCAGTTTCCGGATCACTTCCGAACCCAGTAAGTCAGATAAACGAGTTAAACTATTCTAGTTTAAGGTGTATCTAATAGAATGACAGGATTGACTGGAAGTAGATGATTATTTGTTTGTTTGCAATTCATAATTGTACCAGAATAGGTTCAGATAAAAATAAAATGGAGATTTCAACGGAACCATCTGCGCATGAGAAATTTGAGGCTATTATTATTATTATTATTATTATTAATATTTTTATTATTTCCCAAAAAGTATTTTTTAGAGTAGAAAAGAAAACGTTAATAGGGGGAAGTCCCTTGAACGTTGAAACTACAATAACGTATCCAAGGAATGAAGAAGGGAGCTGTAACTTTTCCTCTCATTATGATGCAAGGACATGAAGACGAGAGAGTTTTTCACGAGTTGAATGCATATGAGAAATTAGACACGATCATGTTAGTGGATGCGTTGGACATCCCTTCCAAGGTGGGACAGAGCCCTCTTCTGCCCGCACACCGTTGCAGCAAGTGGCGAGCAGCAGAACTCAGCGGAGGAAGAAGGTCCAAGCTGTGCGGTCCTTTCCCCTCTCTCTTCTCCGTCTGAAAAGAAGGCGCTGCGTGGAGCAGGTAAGCCAATGACCTACCGGTGCAGCGGCAACGGTGTTGGAAGGCATCGAAAGAGCAGAGAGAGGGCGTCCGACACAGCGAAGGCTAAGATCACGAAGAGGAAAGGGTGAAGAGGCCAAACGGTGACGAAGAGGAGCTATCACAAAGACGTGGATGACTCGAAGAATTTTTGGATATTTTTATGTCACCCATTTACACTGGCTTCTTTTATTTAGAGTATTTTGCATACGAGTGTTTCCCCCGAATGCAGTCATTCGATTTCCAATACTGTATGAAGAATGAAGGATAGCAGATATGAAAAGAATGGGATATTAAAAGAAAGAAAGTGAAGATCCTACTTCAAGAATGGGCAGTATGCAAAATAAACAAATCCATTGGTAGAATTGATCTCCATTATTGAAGCGAAGAAATGAAGACATGCGCTCATAGTGAATGAAGGACCCCAAGGATACTGGACTCAATGAAGCGCGCTCCGATGAGGCACATTGCAAGTGGCATGCGACGGAGCCATTGCCCTCGTGCTGCACGCACCGCCACATCCGCCCACAACGAACGCCACGTCGACTCTCACTCACCTTCATTGATCCACAAGGGAGCGAAAACAATTGACCAACCCCAAACACACCGTAGCCACCCACTCACGGCCCAATTAGGCGGAGGATCCTGTTCCTTCACCATCGTTCAGAAAAGAAATGAAACTATCCAAATGCATACATGTGCCACAAGACTCATTTATTCCTGAAGCAAGTTCTTGAAATATAATCAAATAATTTTATTTTAAAAATACTGCGTATGTAACATGAAGGACTACCGGAAGGGCCATCCCCTCAATTCGATAAAACCCCCGAAGGATAAGCGGAGAACAACACATCGGGATTGAGATATAGAAATGTGCACAAGATTGAGAAAAAATAGTAATAATATCATTACATGTAATACGGCGGACTATTACCATGCAAAATAATTAATTTTATTATAATCTATGATAATTACTGATTTGTGACGCATGATTGTCAATACATGGTGACGAAGCCTAACCGTGAATCACCTTCCCAATCATACACATCTTGAAATGAGTTCAACAAAATATAGGTGACGTTCAAGTTTGATTTTAATAAAGAAATATAAAGAAAAGCTCACGGCCACATCGGATACATAAAATTGGCTCCTCTTTTTGCCTCATTACTGGGAAGTAATTCGAGTGTCACGTTTCGCCTTACCATTGCGTAAGAGACTTACTTAGAGCTCACGATTCATAAGATTCGCAAGAAACAGTTGAGTGACGACATTTCGAAAGAGAGCTGTGGACAAAGTAGGTAGTGAGTCAAGCGAGAGCTACGAAGGTGTTTGCGAGGCACGCATCGAAGCATTCAACGCCAACATCTGATTATTCTTCTTCGCTTCGGTATTCGACACCACGCAATCCACCGTCCATTTTCACTCGAACCCATTTTACATGGAATTTCTGTGAATATTCACAAAGGATCACATCAAGTTATAATTTATTTATTGTTAGAAATTTTTGAATACTTTTTTCCGCCTGAATAAGAAGTTTTCTTAGTATGCTTTGATTAATGTAGAGAGATCAGTGCTATGTTTCATGATAAATATTATCCACGTACATGTATGACCAGGAGTTTTTCTAATATTTTTATCTATAACAAAAATATTACATTTACATTTGTCATATTTCTTTAGTTTTCAGACACGTTACTAAACTATTCATATCTTTCAAAAATTAATACTTCCACTCTTTGTCTCTAACTCTATATTCACTAGTTTCAAAATGATACTTAGCTTAGATCCTAACCATAAAGAATACCCGCTTGAAAGATTCGTTTCGATTCGTCCTGTAGTTTTTGCGTGATTCGAAATAATACGAAGTTTTTGTTTAAAGTCCCTGAATAAAGGTGTACCATACTTCGGTAACTTACGCAAGGCCATCCATAATAACAAGGAAAATATAACATTGAAAATGCAAACGATGCTTGCGTATAAGCAATTTTTGTTTCTTCAACTACGCCAACGTTTCGAATACACACGTTGCCTTCATCAGGGCTTAGTTCACCGGTATACCCTTCTATCATTATGTGCTCCCCATTTGCAGTTCCAACGATACCACATGTCCCAAACACAAACGACTAAACAATCTGCATTTCCCTTCCACTACCATTACACCACTTCACTCCATTATACCTTTAATGTAATATGAATATTTAAAATTCCATGTTTTTATAAACAGCCGTAGATAATAATGATATTAAATCATATTACTTAAATTGACAAAACACTATGGATGTTAGTACCATAGGATTGGCATTCAGATGAAGGGAAGGATTCTCCAAACCTTTTGATATGACATCCTAACCTTCAGATACCATAAGTGAGATACCTCATCCAAAAGTTGAGATGTCACATTCACAGGTTTAGAGAAATTATCTTTGACACTTTTAGTTTAATTTATTTCCATTTCAATTGCAGTATTTGTAAATGGGAAACGTAGCTATTGATACGTGCTATTGAAGCTTATCTACATGGAGCGATAGGAGGTAGGAGTTGGGTGGTAGGGCTATTGTTAGTAAGTGGGCCGGTTAGCTGGGATTACCAATAACTTGGCCTACGTGGAGGGATTAGTAGTAGTAGTTATTAATAGTTAGAATTATTGATAATTGGAGCAGCAGGAGGTGAATACAAAAAGTTGGGTTTGCTTTTCAATAGTCACAGCTATAAGAGTATATAAATTGGGACATTAAACTGAAAAGCTGGAAATGTTTTTTGGCCTCATCAGAATGGAATCCGGAATGACTTAGTGATAAGCATGAACGCTAACACCTGAACCACCAGAGGTGCCAAGAGAGGGATCAGAGGTTTAATTTATAAAAAATCAATTAAGTCGACGTATCAGCAAATACCGCAAAATATCACTTTTATTAAACATTTCAGGTTTTTAAAAATTATTATTCATTCATAAAACCAATCTTTACACTGTGTGCAGAAAAACATGACAAATTCAGTAGTTTTAACTATTTTTATCTATGAATTTTTTTGTGCCCTCCGTAGCAATATGAAGTCTCTACAATAAAATATCCGATAGTCGTCGAATACTACATTTCGCCAGGGGTTTGTGGAAGTAAGGAGGAGAAACAAACTGAAAACTTTCGAAACCCATCAGAATAATTTAAATTTGTGGACCTCTTACTTTTACATTTATTATATCAGTTTAAACACGTTTACATTTATTATATAAGATATTTATTATAGCAGCGAGCAAAGGTGCAAGTTCTCAGCCAGTTTTAAATAATTCCTTTCGCAACATAACTTACCATCAAACTCAGCGTCTTGCGGACATAAAGTATCGTCACGTTATTGCAGAATATATAATATTTTCACGCCTACATAGGAAAAAATTTGTGGAGCATTTCATAAAGGACAAAATGCTCATATTTTTAATTTTTGGAAGAAAACCATCCTCACCTAAAAAGCTAAATAAACATTATTACATATTATTCAATAATTTTACGATATCAATGTGAAATTAAATCATAGATTACATATACATTTTTATGTGCGTTTATGTTGCTAACTTCCAACTCACCCTGATAAAGGAGTTAATCAGTTCTCAGAAATCAAGGTTCTGAAGAAAATAATTCACATTCTTCCACACTGTATTACGTCTTAGTTTTAGTTACGTTACTCTTCACCTCCACCCAATTGCTCTAAAGCATAAAAATTGTTCCTAAAGCATTCAGAGGAATTGCTGATGAAGATCGTGTACAAGGTGGGTGCTCCTTATGTCAATCCTCTTTACATCCGAGACCTCCGCTGTGCTCTGTTGATCCCCATAAGGATGGGGAACTCCCAAGACTTATGTATCACTTTATCCAATGTTATCTGGGAATATTAAAGTATTAAACACCCCACTAGTTAAAATTTTATACCAAACATGCAGTTGCATTACTTTTTACCATAAATAAGAAATATAAATGAAATTAACCCCGACAATTTGTCTCTTGATTAGCTCATTCGAACAGACAGAAACACATTTCAAATTATGGTCAGCAGGTTTAATGATCGATTTAAATCTCATTATCAATTTTGGTGGCTTTTCAGAAATACTCGAAATGAATATTTACGTGGAAAAATGTAACAAATTTTCTTCAAAACATCATTAGTGTACTATGCACTTGAACAATTAAATCGTGCTACACCAAAACAAAATATGTATTTTCAAAACATTTTACACACTGGTTTCCGCTCTTAGGAATTTACGTTACCTTTATTTCCTTATAGTATGCGTGAAATTCCACGTCATGTGGAAAAAGAGTGTGTGAACTGGTCTAAAACTTGTCCAGAACTATTTTATCGGATTATGTGTTTAAAATTATGTACTCGTCCAAATTTTAAACCTTCAAGATGAGAGCTGCGATTTTTCACAGTAAACTTAAAAAAAAAATTAAATATCAATATTATAACTAAAATCCTCATCCTATTCATATGTTCAACTATTATTTCTTTTTGGATTTCACGCATTTCACTCATTTACTCCTATTTGTAGAATTTCGCATCCTCTCCGCAATTTCGCTGTTCAGTTACGTAAAAGGGCGGGTTCTGATTTGCAAAATTAATGTTCTTTTTGTTTTCCATTTACAATTCAATCAATTATATAATATTGTTATTACATTGTTTGAAAATTCAGAGAAAACCCTAAAACGACTGATAGAACGCGTACCTCTACATAATATGTATGCAGAAAGGAAATATAGCTAGAAGAGTCGAAACAATTTTGGAAAAACCCGATGAAATTTTATCTATCAAGAAAATTATTGCGAGAATATTTGTTCAGCTCATACGAGTACACCGCAAGATATAAGAATATATTACTCTTTTAAGATAGAAATAACTGTGAATATGGTATTCATGTTCATGATGACCTAATTGTTACCAATATTTATACACAGTTACGTTCATCCATTTTCTTGCACAGTAGTGATACGAGGAAAAGTTGCGATAATTGACAGATATGTGCGTTATTTAAAAATGAGAGCCCGATAAGAAAAATGGGAAAACTAATTTTCGGGACGCACTATATTTTTAATCTAGGTACAACTATTTTCATAAGACTAAACCTTTACGTTAGTTACATCCATGAACTATAAAGAGTATTTAACTATTATTATTAGGGACGCAAACTTCTGAACGATATGGATTCAAACGGATTAGTGTGAAAATTGCTAGTGGAAATGATAGCAATATTATATTAATCATCTCACAATATAATCCTTTTTATTCATGTCATCTTAGTTTATATGACCGTAGAAGATTGCCGCAGCAGCTATGTCATCGAATCGCCAACACCTGCTTACCCATACATAAATCAGAAGAAATAAGTTTTTATTTTTATAACGTTCTTAATAAATTATCATTAGCCAACTTAAAGCAAAAGTTTCTTGATACAATTGTAAAATTTTGAAATCGGAAACTTGTTAATTTTGAAAAGTATATTCTGTAATATTCCTATACAATTACGCTATGTAATCCGTAACTTATGAGTACAATTTTTGTTGTAATTTATCTTTAAGACATTTATATAGTAATTATTTACACTTACGAGCTTCCAGTTATATTGAGTTCAAACAAATCCTCTGGTCTTTTCTACATGATTTTATTCGATGTGTTACTATTAGTGTTGAAGTTTATGGGGATATTGTTCATCTCTTGTCCTCTTTGGACATATCAACAGGGAAAACAACAATAATAACACCAATGGCTAAGTGTTAGCATCCTCGTCTAGAGAGCTGAATTACCATGGTTCGTGCATCGGTGCTACCCCTAGACTGAACACAGACGTTGATGTGGAACGTAACAAATGTAGAGAGAGTTAACAGACCTGCTGATATGTCAGACTAAGACAATGAATAGTGTCTTAGTCTACGACTATAAGAAAGTGAAAAAATTGAGACTTTCTCAATGCCGTGTACTTGAGTGAGAATATAAAATTTGGAAACAAAAGTTGAAACATACAAAGTATGAATACGAATTTTTACAGATTTTGTTTTTATATTTTTTAATATAAATAAATCGGTTCAATACGATGAAAACTTGTAGTCTAGTACAGAAAACAAAACTCATTCTTTTTGGACAGCACCCTTCACAAGAATAGGAAATACCCAATAATGAATCAGTATCGTATATTCTGCCAATTGTCTGGCCGATTTCATAATGTAAATAAACTAACAGATGAACTAACAGATAACTATAAATAAATAACAGAAAACTATAAACAAACAGATGAATAATCAATAATTTCAAGAAAATGTTCTTCCATGTATTAGTGAACTTATCAAATTCCAAATAGAGCAAAAATTAAACGCCATGATATTACGAAGATCTAAAGTATCTTCGTATTTATTCAGGTCACAATATTACGAAATTCTGTATACAAATTGCGGCATTACACGAGTAAATTTTCACGTAACTTCAAAATTAAAGACGGGTACATTTTTGTTTGTACATTATAGATGTGTAGTTCTTCCGTTCATTTTTAGTTATTACTTTCCACTTTTCATTCAATCAAAAAGTTTGTCGGACAAATATTTTCTTTGTGCTAAACGCTACGAACGTTTGACATTTTGCCGATGCTCAACCAGCATTGAATAATTGATGTACGTATGTTCTTTGGAAACAAAATGCACATCGAAACAATTGTACAAATACGCGTGAACAAGGTTTACAAAACCCTGACAATGAAATCACACATTTCGTTTCTTCTCCCAACATGAGATGATCTTTAAGTATGCACCTATGCAAGCCACCGCTCATGTCGAAGAACCGCACCCAAGCGTTGCACTGATGACGTGACCAAATTTGTTGAGTACCTTGAGTAAAATTGTCCTTTGTTACATGTCACAGGAAGCAATAATTCTTCTACAAAATACATGGCATCATCATATTAAAACTGAGTTTAGTCATTCTTTGACTTTTTTCTTACGGACAGCAGAACTATTCTTTGTTTGTGTATTTAAAATAGCTCTTGATTGAAGAGATATTTTGCCCTTTAATATTAACTTTTTGAAAAGAGAATAGAAATAACGAAGAGAATAAGAGGAATAAGATTTGAGGAAAAATTTTCCGTTAATATTGAAGAGGAGAGTTGTTATATATGCGCCCACTTGTTCGTTAAATGGTTATTCAACTGCATTTAGACCTTTGATATGCTGTGAATTCTGCCTAAAATATTCACAATTACTTAAAATATACAAATACAACACGTATTTGGAAGCCGGCTCGATATCGAGAGTTTTCTTTGTGTATTTACTATCATCTCCACGTTTGTCGTGATGTTCGCATGCTCCAATTCGACATTCACAACGCCAATACCTGACAGGAGTTCTTCATGAATGTTGGTCACATACCGCCGTGGATCTCCTGCGCGTCGAGCTAAGTAAGGAAATGCCTGCTGTGATTCGCAGTGAAAGTGTTCAGCACGTGATAATGGGGACATTTTATGTAACTCATCCTCACCTCCTACTCCATTAACTATGTTGTTTCCGGCAGCTATGTGTTTAAGGAATTAACTTTTCGTTTTAATGTTGATTTAACTCTCTTTTACGAGACAGCACCAGCAATCATGAAATTTTGTAAACAAATGACTTTATAGAGTACAATGAAAATTCGTGTTAAAACGTTTTCTTTATTACATGTGGTGTACGCTTAAATAGCTAGGATTCAGTCATATCAGTCCACATACTTATATTTTTATTTGTTATGTTACTTAATGATTTCATGATGTGGCGAGGTTCAGACCATCGGAGACCTAATCTTCCTCCAGACCACACGATTTGGGCGAACGATATGGGAAGGAGAGATGTAAGATTCCGAAACGATATTGGCCTGCAGTATGTGAGGAAAAGGCCCAAAGAAAACTTCATCCAGTTCGGCCGAGTGGGAGATAGAATACGCGCACTCCCGCTCAGCGGTATAGTTGAATGCAAAGACGCTACCACTGTTGGTGTATTAATTATCTGAGCCCACACGTGGGCAATCGAATAGGAGCAGTCTCAAGGGGTTCATGACCCACGCGTGTTCTATTGGATATCACTCTGGATACTCACGTTCCTTAGTATTTTACAGCATTTTATTTGAAACAAAGAAATACGTCGTACAAAGAATTGTAAGCAAATAAGTTTCCCTTTACCTATTGATTTATGCACCGAAGAAAATTGTGGAATGTTGCTCATGGGTAATCGATCCTTACAAAAGATGTTCCAATAATTATTTTAATATTACAAAATTTGATTCCTCCTCAATTGGCAGAAAACTCTGACACCAGAACTTAAATTTACTAAAACAATCTCACAGACATCCACAATTTTGTAGAATGATGGTAAAGTAACTTGGTACAAAGCGATAAAATAATAAAGACTGTTGACGAACTTGTTAATATCTGCCTCATTCTCTCGAATAGACAAAATAGCGTGAAAAATCCTCGAATTAAAAGAGTTAGATCGATTTCGTTGATAATTCGTGAGCTACACGTTACAGTAGAAAAGATCTGGGTTAATTGTCAAAAGTAAGTTGGCATTCAGTTTATCAATGTATCACAATGACCTCACAACGCTGGTAGACAGGACAATTACATCCCCACATCTTGAGTTAGAATTTGGTACGCGACAGAAAATTTGTTTTCGCAAGAAGTAAATAGTTTTTCACTTCACGTTTTTGTTGATTTGAGAACTTCTATAAAATACTGAAATTTGTTTCTTATCGTTGTTGGAAACAAGATTTTACATCTACGAGATAGTTAACTGTCGTGTATCCATACGAAAGGGCATCTCGATGTCAAAGAAGTGTGGGAACGTTGGTATTCATATACAAATGTGAGTTGATATAAAACACGGGAACTCTGTCAAATTATCCATGACCACGTGTTTTGTTTGGTGATTAAACTTATACAACAGACAAACTGAAAAACTTGGTAGTAGATATGCTTGAGAATTAGAGATAAGTTTTGAAAAAGAATTCGTTCCAAGCAGTGGATTATTGATGGTAGTATCAGATTTTCTTTACAGATAAGTTATAAAAATGAAATGCATTCTATTTTAAAATCTTATTTAATTAAAAACAAATCAAAACTCTTGCTAAACATTTCAACAGTTGTAGCAGTTTTTCGAAAATATTTTGTGTATAGAAAAATATAAGCTTTCTGTAACAATTCAGTCGTACTCCTGAAACCTAAGAAGTTAGTTTCTATCAGGAATTATCAAGAGGGATCAATTGAATAGAGAAAAATAAAGAAAACACACCATGAAAACTTTGCAAACTCCACCCCTTCTATCGAAGTAGATCGTAAAGATCAAGCGAAGTAAAAAAGTTTATTATGTATATTTGATGTAAAATATATNAAACACACCATGAAAACTTTGCAAACTCCACCCCTTCTATCGAAGTAGATCGTAAAGATCAAGCGAAGTAAAAAAGTTTATTATGTATATTTGATGTAAAATATATTTAATTCATATATTTAATGTAAAATATATTTAATTAATATATTTAATGTATCTTTTAATATATTGAGTACATTGTGACAAATCCTATCTCTAATTTCTGTTAACAGAATTAATAGACAAAACATCAGTGTTTGTAGCATTTTGGCGAACAGAAAAGGTTTTGAAGTTTGCACAGTTTAATTACAAAACCTGTTATAAATTTCCCGCTCCGGGATATTTACTACTGCTCTCTGGTGGCTGACGCACGTTCAGCCATGTTCCACAAAAAAACATAACAAAGGCCACACGCCGAGGATAAAGGAAGTGCCGCGCAGATTTGGCAGGATCAGTTTTCAAATCGAAAATGTCAGAGATCACATGAATAGATGACTTCCAGGGGTATCAAATTAAAAAAAGTCACATTATTGAAAGAGACATTGACAGGTGTTTCAAAAGAATTTATAAATTACTTTTTACGAAAATTCCAATATTAGGGAAATTTTTTCGAAGATTTAAAGGAATAGCTAAGTTTGCCTTTCCGAAACAATAGCAGATAGCAACGATAATATCATGGCACGTTTTACATGTGTGTTCATGTGGGTGACAAAAACTAAAAATTATTGTTGTGAGTCATAGAGTACGAAGGGTATACCCATAAATCTCTTAGATTCGTAATTTGATCCCAACGATCATCTATGCCATTTTCCACGCCGATAATACTTCTAATAATCTGACAAACACCTGTGTTTTCTTCTTCGTATTTCCACTCGCGAACACTCACACCGTCATACACTACTTAATTAGAAAGAGCACTCACCGTGGTCGGCTGTGGCAACGGCGGAAACTCGTATTCAGGATCACACTCGACAACTCCACCCCACGGCTGCCGCTCCCCGACTGGCAGCCACGCGTCTACGCGACCCGCCACGCCGCCCAACCGAGACATGACGTCACGCCAGGTGAAACACCGCGCGCGCACCGAGTTCTCATCCCAAGAAGCAGAGGGCGCTGGTCACTGCTCCCAGGAGGACAACGCACATCGCCGACGAAGATCCTCCAGACGCCATTCTGCAACTCAGACATCTCAGGGACCGTCCATAAATTACGTCACACAAAATTGTATGATTTTTGTAATGCAAGTTTTCCCTCCTACGCACGGACACACCTCACGGAACGTTTAAAGAACCCGCCCCTCTTTAAAAATTTCATTCCATGCATTTATTATTACACATTTACTTATTTTATTCTTTAATCGTGTGATAGTTCAGGGGATCTTATGAAGAACACACAAAAGAATTATATTCCAAACAATCTTCATTGGATCATTTGGTAATGAAAAAATTATATTACATTTTTATGTTAAACATGTTAATTATAGCAAATAAATGTTTGAGATTATAGCCACTAGTTAAATATTACGCAAATTCAATCTCTCAGTCTCCTTGTAACACTATATTACGCTAGTGACCTCCACCGTGCGTAACATCATTTATGGACATACCTTTCATTGAGGATTACGTATTTTATTTAATTTCCATAAAGTATGTTGGATTTATTCAGTAATACAGCCTCAATGAATGCTTTGATAGTCTTGAGATTTTAAATGGGACAATTTGAACTGATTTGATGCAGTTAAAAAAGTTCATCTGGTAGCTCTAGAATTTTTGTAGTTGCTATTCTTCAGCGAGTAATAGTCCAATTTTGGTATTTCTGTATCCTCTACACTAACGACAATGGATACATCTTAGTTTCATGATACGTTCTGCCTCATTACAGCATTTATTTATTCCTCATACGCTTTTACTTCTGTAAACGGGGAAGAACGAATTTTTGTTCAAAAACTATGATTTAATTGTTCTCATACGCATTCAATCTTCATTACACTTTCATTGTGGTGACGTGAGTCGATAAACTTGGCAACACTCAATTAAAAAATGTTATTTTTGAAAATCTCAAGAGTTGCGGGGACTCAAAGTTCAATGTCATTGACTTTTGTCCGCCGTTATGCTATCTTGAGACTGGAGAGGAGCGACCGAGAGCTCTATGTACTTAACTGTATGACCATAAATTCTCACCATAGCGTCAGTATCGACATAGCACTATAAATAAATTACAACGCACTCTGAAATCATCTTTTATCTATATAACTAGAAAGAGGAGAACGGGGATTAGGTATTTCCCGCACTGTTTGAATTTTTACGATTTGAACACGTAATTGATTCAATTTATCAATACGCATGAATATAGACATCCTGTCCGTCTCGTCGTTTTTCTACGGATAATTATTGTCTATTTCGTTTTAATAACAATTTTGATACACATATCAATTCGAGTGGTGTTCTCAAGTCTGTTTCCGAAATAAATAAACATGAATATTTCACCATTGCATAATGCAAACTTTTAATGTGTGTAAAATATGAGTTACTCGTAAGACTGAATGAGTGGATGAGTAGAATATTATGTGTGAGTAGAACGTAAAAAATTAGTTTGCATCTACGAGTACTTCTTTTCATTTTATATTCTAATATTGTAATTTGGTAATAGTTCAAATACTTATTTTCTCAAAATTTAAGTGGTTCTAATAAAATCATTAGAGACACATTAAAAGAGTTTTAAAAAAGGTAAAATAGTTTGAATTATCTAAAAGGATTACAAAATCATTCCCGTTCCACCCCATCATACCGTGCAATAGATTTTGAGAACCCATAAAGTGTGTGACATGAAACATGTGTGTTTCGAAGCGATCCCGCGAACACTCACCGCCCAATTTTCTTAGTAGACACAGAAGCTCGCAATTTGCTGCTTTCCCTAACTTTTTCTCATTTTATTTATTATTTATTTTATTTTTTGCATACACGTAGACCCTAGCAAGGCTATATTAGTGCCATCCGTCATTAAATATGCTTCTGACATCCTTTCGTCAAAGATTTATCGGTGAACATGTATCGCTATTACGATGACTCACTGGAAACAAATAGGAAACACGACTTAAACACTTTCTTTCCCAATAATATCGTCCATCAAATGTTTGTTCATGAAATATGACGTCATTTTTTTTAAATTTATAATTTATGTATTTTTTTTACTGTCGCGTTTTCATCCCTTGACATTACACGATTTATCACATTCACAATACATCTAATCACAATACAATATTCATAAACAATGTTTATCAAATATATTTTCATAATTCGCTTGCAACATTACACCTTAATTGTCCTCTTCATATCTTCAAATTTCTATGTCAATCCTGATGTCTGTTTAACACTGTCATTCTTTCATTCCATCTTTTATTAATCTTATTTCATCTATAAAGTCCTTGAAAATTTTGTAACTCTTCTCTGTTCTTATTATTTCTTCCCCTAGCGTTACAGGTATTTCTTCTGTTCTCGTTCTCTGAATACATATTGCACGTTCTCTTCCATAGAAGGGACATTCCCAAAAATATGTTTGCGAGTATCTTCTCCCTCATCGCAAATGCACGTGGAATCTTTTCAGGTCTTCCTCTGTAACTCCATGATTTGTAAGAAACTCAGCCATTGCACATCCGGGATTAAACCATTTATTGAAATATTGACGTTCACTATTATTCCGCTTTGAAAATGTCATTAATTCAATGTACTCGGAAATATTCTGGACATATACCAACATTCTCTTTTCAATTTCAACTGTTCTTCAAAAAAAAGTCAACGACACAAACGGTTAAATGCTTACATAAACGTAAAATTTACTTAGAAGGAAAACCAGAAAACACTATATTAGCATTTCATCTGATTACTGAATATAAGACGTTATAATATGTTTATAATAAATTTTAATACTAAATTTATTGTCAAAAAACAGCACAAACTGCGTATGACCACGTGGAGGACAACAAACTAATTTTACTCTCCGGAAGTAAACAATGGACCATCCCATCAATTCCAATCAAGGGCCCTAAGGCAGAGGCAGATTCAAAAATTTCAGCAAAAATTTCAGTAAAAATTCCTAGATATATAAAAGTTAGCTGCGAGTTATAATACTGATAAAATGTAAATATGTTTGTACTTTAATGCAAAAAATTTACATGTACAAATTATTATTGAACTATAGATTATACTGAGTAGAGTGTTCAAAAATCATAAGAGTTGAAAAAACACTAAATTCACGATTTATTATTACAATAAACACGCCCCTAAACAATGCCTAGAGAACCTGTATAAGAAATCAGCCTCTA
>NNCF01132316.1:377513-391555 GCA_002313205.1 Laupala kohalensis | reverse complement strand
AATTTTTCTAGGATTTTTGAGAAAGTGGGTAGTAGAGATATTGGTCGGTAATTTCCAATATTAAGTTTGTTTCCTTTCTTGTGTAAAGGTTTCACTTTAGCTCTCTTAAATATGTTGGGAAACACCCCTTCCGATAAAGAACTATTAAAAATATTTATGAGTGGATTTTGTATAGCATGGGACGAAAATTTAACAATAAACTCAAGTATATCATCTACGCCTGTTAAAAATTTGTTTTTTAATGAGCTGATGATTCTCATGACTTCACTGGCGTTAGTTTTCTTTATTTTTATTGTAATTGTTTTATAACACAACATTATGGATTATAATGATAAAAAACATCAATTAATTTGTATCTATCATTTAATAATATAGTACAAATGATATTCAGGAACTCACTTCACTCGTTTAAAATGCACTAGAGTTTATAAAAACTTGAGCGCATCTGTTTCGTGATTTATGAATCTCAACTCGGAAATGGTGAAATATCTTTTTCTAGTGACTTACAGATAAAAGTGATGTAATATATACTACGGAATATTTACTAAAGATCAAAGTAAACTTCTATCACTTTCATGTTTTAAAAGTCTTTTTTAATACGTGCTTCCTCGATAAGACGCAATGTTTTACCCCATCGATTATAATTGCAATTATTTCATTTAAATGACCGGTGAGATATGTTTTTCAAGTTGGAATCACAATAAGTACATGTTACTCTGTTTATTTATGTCGATTTCAGATATTTTAGTGGTTTAATTCTACCTACACTAACCTTAAATATGTCTTCGAGTTTGATAAATATAATGTTTATCTTTCCTTTCCATAAATGATTTTTGGACTTCTTATACTCACTATGGATTAAACCCATCTTTTTCAATTAAATATTTTACATGACTCCCTTTCTATTCCAAACATGGGGTTTCTACGACTGCCCCCCCTTCAACCCCAATGGTGGCCCAACTCTGATATATCGGAAGTGTCTCTATTCATCTCCATCTCAGGTAGAACGAACCCACTCGCCGAGAGCCGCGCCGGTCTAATGGTCGCTTCCGAGGCAAGACACAACGGCGGCAGCGCGGCGCACCAATTCATTAACACGCTAATAAAACCTATATTATTCGTACAAATTTTACGATTTAAAAACTTTTTAATGTTTGTTAAATGCACAAAACAAAAAATCCATTAAATTTGATGATGATTTATTTTTCCTACTCGAATTACACTCTTAAGTTGAAGTATTTTTAAACGTCTATTTTTAATAATTTTTCGATAATTTAGGTTAACCTTTTTAGATATACATGTGCTGTCGCGGACTTACGTGGAACTCTTTGAGATGAACAATCTTTCCATTCATAGTCAGTGGCGTACGCAGAAAAAAAAATGGAGGGGACTAGAACCTGTAAATAATCCAAGAGTGTTGAAGTTTGACACTCCATATATTAGCCCACGATTTTGAAACATATAATCAATGATATAGTAGCTACGCCAGAAAATGGTTTAAATTTATTAATAGCCCCCCGAGAACCCACTTGCGTACACCTCTGTTCATAGTTGTCACCTATCTCTAACCCTTTAGGCAGCGTAAGCGAATACTCTCTTCCCCCGCCCCCCTATTTCATCGACATTGATCGTCCAAATCATTTTCTAATTTTCTTTTCAGCATTTTAAATATAATAGTTAGCATATTTTCTTCCTGAACATTGAAACTATATTCTTACCAAATTTCATCATGATAGGTTCTGTGTTTTTTTCGGGATTAGGTAGCAAACAGACAAATCTAATTTTGGCATTTATATATTAGTATGGATTTACAGAATTGGTACACTCCTGTTTCAACAGTCATTCCATGGGTTTAATTACTCAATCCCTTACCACGCCAATTTTGTCGTTTCTGAGTTGGTGTTTATTTGCTTCTATCGTCAGCAGTTTCGTATGGTTGTTGGTAACATTTAACACTGTTCGAGTGCTCCTTTTATCAAACCTATTTTTATGCATAGTTCCTCAAATATTTTATATTTTCTTTTTTACGATAGTGAACTTTCTAAATTTCCAGGGTTTCATGTATCTAAAATCATGTATTGCTGTAGAAATTCTGCTCTATTCTCTTCAAGTAAGTGTTTGTACGTCCACGTCCCGTTATTATTTCTATGGTTTTTCCACAGAATTTTTCCATTATCTATTCCTTACTGAATAATTTACTTTTCCTTTACACTTATTTGAACCCCATCCGTTGTTTCTTTTTCTCGTCTAATTTGCCATCCGAGATTAATTTTCCAGAGCTTTCTTCTTATATTTTTTTCTCATTTGCTGTACATTCTATTTGCTCTCCATGTACACACTCCATGCCATCTTTACGAACTAATTACATATTTTCGATGTATAGATCTATTGGCATACATCTCAGAATAAATTCTACTGCAGGTGTCGATATTTAGGAGAAGCATCCGTCCCTCACCCCCAAACATGTCTGTTTATTTTGAAACACTCTGCACAATATTATTGCCTTGTGTGATATAAGAGGCAAGAGTACACCCTTATTTTCTTGTCTTGGACAGTATTGCTTCAAATTGTGTTTATGTGTTCCTTTTCTTCTCAGTGACTAATATATAGTTTGATATGTTAACTGTAACTTACAACACTAGATAAACGATCAAGAACGTTTATAGTGAAGCGGTGTTTTAAATCGTAAAAGTTGTGCGGGAAGCGCTCCTCGCCGCTCATGTGTTTTCGCGTACTTAAAACAGAGCGCGCGGCTTCAAAGTCACTTCACATTAACAAAGCCGTATCCCCATTAATTATTACTGATTTTTTTAAATTATGAGGTGACTCATTCACACAGTAATAATTATGGGGCGACTCTTTAACATAATAATAACTAATAATTAATTATCAGTTTTGCTTTGTCAAAAAGTTACAAATTTTTCATATATAATTTTCATTGCAAAATAGACTTTTTGATGTACATTTTGAGAAACAATAATTTTAGGGAAAAACTTTTGAAATAAAATTAATTGTTTAAATACTACAGAAAATATTACATTCTATAATTTTTCACTAAAATTAATATTTAACGTTTAAAGTTGTAATATTTATGTCTTATTGCTACACCTTAAAAACCTTTTTATACAATTCCGAGTAAATCCTTTGCTTAATCATTGTCAATAACAAACAATCTAACCTTTTAACTATCAAATGCCATTCAACTAATTTCTTAAATGTAATGTTACAAAGACTCAGTAGTTTTTTAAATTGCTATCGTAGCTCCTATTGGTCATAGGATACTTTTTCTCCTCATTAATTGTCTAAAAATACCAACTTTCAAGGTGTTAAAGTTAGAAATTAGCACAACTAATAGCGAAGGATCCAGCTTGAATTTGTCTAGAACTGAAAAAATACCCCCTTTTTAAGAATAAATGTAAGTGTTATTATCAACCAATCCTTTGAAAAAAAAAGAAAAAGAAAAAAAAGGACAAACTATAGGGTCATCCAAACAATTTCCACTTTGGCTTAGGAAAACCACAATAATTTTTGGTGAAATCTACATTTGTTAACAAAAATGTTGGCATTAATAATTAAACATATTTCAGAAACTAATTAACAAACTATGCATGCATCGATATATTATTCATTTTCTTATCACCAGGGTTATGTTTTAAAATCATAAAAAGTAAAAAGCGTTGATTTTTGCAATAATTATTGCTACAAAAGAAAATAGTGGTTTTATAGGTTTTCTTGCTATAACTAATTGGTAGATTGAAACCTACAACATCTCCTTTTACATGTTTTCTTACTAACTACAACTTACACAATTTTTTGTTCCTAGGATCAATATCAAGTTTGCTAGATCAAAAAATATATGTATAAAAAATTCCAAATGTTGCACTTTGAGGGCTCATTGAAAAAAAAGACCACCTTTACAAAAGTCTTTTTAAAAAAGTGAGGGTCTTAGATTTTTGTATTTTACACAATAGACCTACTCTCTATCTTCTTCAAATTTCCCGGACTTTATCGTCGGAAACATTCCACTTTGCCTCATGTAATGATGAAAATACATATTGTAAGTGTATCTCCTTCACCTTATTATACATAAGAAAGTACATTTCCTTTGTCTTACGACATCAATGTTTTCATGTTATATTAAATATGGAAACTGAGGTATTACCCAAGCATTTTGCCGCTGTATGGCCCAAGAACACCAATGTCAAGAATGAAAATTTGATCATTCCCATGGGATGGGAGAAGAAATTTCACTTCAAGAACGCCAAAGCATCAAAACTCAACAAATACCGGGAAATGAATTCATTTAAACCCACTACTAGGATAATAAAAATTATTCAGTACATGTTATACTAATATAAACAGAATACCAACAGAATATCAACCTGTCCTTGAAGCCAAGAAGATGCTGAATCGAGTTGCTCATTGGAGTATTTGCATTGAAATGTTGGCCACAATTATTCATCTTAATGGTGTTTAATTATCATGAACTTTTTCTTTAAGCAGTAAACAAGAAAATATATTAAATTACAATGAACGGGACAATTTCATGTAACTTTTCTTCAAGAAATATAGGCAATAAGAAATAAAGTTAAATTAAGCTCATTATGACAATTCTCTTTGACATCATCCAATGATACTTTCTCCTCCTAATTCTTCCACTTCTTCTCTTTTTGCATCATTTTTGTTCTTTTTCTTGCCTTTCTTCCTTTGTTGATATAGAAAGAAATATTTTCTAATTTTCCACACTATTTCAGTTCTTTGTATAGATCTCATATGTGTTTTTATTACATGCACCTGATACATTTATTTTCTAAGCATGTCCACATCCTGGCCCGGGTTTTTCTCCATTTTACCTTCGGGTAGAGACAGATTTCTTATACAGGTTCTCTAGGCTTTGTCTAGGGGTGTGTTTATTGTAATAATAAATCGTGAATTTAGCGTTTTTTCAACTTTTTATCTTATCTAGGAACTTTTGCTGAAATTTTTGAATCCGCCTCTGCCTTAGGGCCCTTGATCGGTATTGATGGGATGGTCCCTTGCTTGCTTCTGGAGAGTAAATTAGTTTATTGTCCTCCACGTGGTCATACGCAGTCTATACTGTTTTTTGACAATAAATTTATTATAAACTCATTGTTTTCCACAAAATGAATTTTTTATTTATTTTATGTCTTTTGGCAAGGTTCAGACCATGAGGTCTGCTCTTCCATCTAGCTGTTGAACTTTGGAGAGGGAATTGGGAAGCAAGGATGTTGGGTCTTGGTTCCAAACCAACATTTGTCTGGAGTACATGAAGGAAACCCCAGCTGAAAACATCACCTAGTTCAGCCAAGCAGGGTTTGAACCCTCTCTCTTCCACTCAGTGGGAACATAGAAGCATAGATGCTACTATACCACTGCTGTTTGTCTAATATGCAGTCTTTGTCTTATTTAAATTAATTTCAATATTAAATTTCTTAATAAATTATCTACGTACACATTCTAGTTCTGAGTTGCTCAATATAAAGCAACCATACATTAAGAATAATCATGTTGATAATTTAAGAGAAAAATTAGTGCGATGATTGTCTCATCATCATAAGGGAAAAACACATCACTGCAAAATATCGGAATCAGTTTCCAATGGTTTAGAATGTCCATTTCATTATTGCTCAAAAACATTCAATAGTAAATAGCTCAATAATAAAACACTTATTAGTCGCTGAAAAATGAATATTCAGATTTCTGAATATTCAAGAAAGAAAAATTCCACAGATTTCAGACACCATAAAATACTTTTTCAGTGATAAAGAATTGACAAATATCCGTGAAAATGAAGATCCATGATACTTTTATATAAGTGAAGTGAACTGCTTAACTTGTTTAACCCTGACTCCCACATGTTCAGGAGGAAAGAACAATGCACTGCTTGATTCTAACTAATATGCAATCTCTACAGGATGACTCTTGACCATCTACTTATTCAATTTATTATTTAGGCATTAAACTAAACCAGAAGAAGAATTGTGAGTTAATATATAAATAATTTTTTGTCATAAAGGCAGTACCATTAAAAAAATTGACTTAAGTTAGCTTTCTGTGTTTTCTGTTTGAATACTCAATGTTCTGTGGCACTAGAGGCAGAGATTTTCAACGATGATATTTTGGGGATGAAGAAGCAGTTGACCCAGAAGAAGAAATGCAGAACACAGTTAAACTTTTTTTAATTGTATTGTACTGTTTTATGTTACAAAATAAGACTATAACAAACACCAATGCTAGTACGTTGTACATATTATTTCAGTTTAAACCTAAAAAAAGGTATTTAATAATAATAAATAAATATGTACTCATTAACACCTTGATTTGTACCTCCATTTAAAATGTGTTGCCAGTTATTATACCAAATTCATCTTCAGCAGGTTGGAAAACACCAGTATACTGATTTTTAACCTATTATTTATATTTTCTTACAATTTGATCCACCATACTGGATCCATCATTTTGAATTATTCAATTTTGATTTCAAATTCAACCTCAGCAGCATGGAAAATCCCATTAAACTTATTTTTGTCCCATTTTTTTTACAATTTGATCCGCCATATTGGATCCACAATTTTGAATTTTTTGATTTGATCTGAAATTCATAATCAGGAAGGTCTAAAACCTCATTGTACTCATTTTCATCCACATTAACAAAATTTTAGACTTTTGGCCACGTTTTTGCCATTCCAGACCAGTGTGCAGTGGATAGGCTAAAGACTTTATTTAGTCACATGAACATTGTGATCGAATACTCTTAATTCCATTTAACATATTATATATTTCTACGATATAATTTTTGCTATAACGGGTGTATGCTTGAATGTGTAAATATTCCATATATTCCATAATCCGTATTATCCATTTTGTTTCATCACGCTAACTTAATTTTCTTTTATTTTTGTATATTAAGTGTTATTTTCGTTTTTTTGTTTTTTTAAGAAGTATGATATCAATGTGAAAAATGTTTTCAATTGGGGATAACAAATATACATAAAGATCAAGGAGTATAAAGTTGCATTGTGAGGTGTGGAGCAAAACTAGCATACTCCAATTTCAATGTTGAGCGAGATCATATAGAAGTTAATCCCAATATCCAAAACACAACAGAGAAATGAATAATACATCTTTTGAGAAGTCTGCACCTAAAGATAGTGATAAAGATGTAATAGTAGCTTTCCAGGACTATTTACAATAATTAAGTATTTCTCTCCTGATTTTCCTACAATCAGTCTTTAAATATGTCCATGTGTACATATAATGATTGAACTCCAATTTCTCAAACTCAGCACAGAGGAGCCAGCCACAGAAAGCAAGTAGGCAGCACAACGCTAGAATTGATTTGACCCTCAGAAAAAGATATGGTATGTTTTATGAGAGGCTGAGTTTTCCTGAGATAAGACTAATTTTTGTCATAATTCCAAAAATGACATTGTTGGGACTGCAATTGTCCAGCTACCACTTCAGCACTCTGCACACTGAGAGACACTGTTTCCCATTGGATTCTATCACATGAAATGTAAATGTACACTAAAACTGATTATTCCACTAGGCATACATATATCAAATTATCTTGTCATAAAATTGTTAAAGATTTCCATAAATTTGTGTTTCAGTAAGTCAATTTTCACTTTCAGAAATTATCCAGAGTAATTAAGATATTAATTAGCTTATTTTTGTGGATAAATTTTCCTGATTAATCTTTTACTTTGTCATTCAGTTGTAACATCAGCATTCATGCATTAAAATGAAGATAGAACCCATTATTTTTACCATTAATTTCTTTGCTTTCCCAAGAGGTGGTTTTCTTGTCCATCATTGAACTTTTATTCTTTGGAAGTTGGAAGTAATAAGTGACAAAAAATTCCTCACATAGAACACAGTATTGAGTCACCTCATACTTTTTTTTCTGAAGCATAATACAAAAAAGAAGTCCACAGGAGAAACACACTTCCCTGAACACTGATCTTTGGAATATAAGTTTGGGTACAACAGGGTTTTACATGATATATTGGAAGTTCCAGCATATTCCTTTATACTCAATGAAGTATTGCTGTGGTTAGATCATTATTTGACAAAATGTTTAATCATTATATTCAACATACACAGAAATATTTATTTTATTTCATTTCATGCATACCATATAGATTTCATCTAAAGACAATTTGAAGCATGTAATGATATTTATGTTACGATTTTATTTACAGAAATGTCTCATTGGGTGCTTTCTAACCTTAACATTTTTCATTGTAGACCTTCAACTCCCACAGAGCAGTTGAGTACAACTGCAAAAACATTGATTCCTATCTTTACTGTCTATCCCAGAAAAGATCTTTAAAGAGATGTTAAAAACCCAATGGTAAATGCAATTGAGGTACAGTTAAGAAAGGTTGGTTTCAGTTTGGCTTCAGAATAAATACATCATGTATAGATGATGTAAATACTGTCCAAGAAATTGTGGAGCAGAGATAAGAACAGAGCACAACATTATATTTAATATTCATGGATTATGAACTAGCCTTTGATTCTCTGAGACCTGACTGTATATGGTAAATAATGGAAAAAAGAGGAATCCCAGAAAAGATCAGAAATGTAATAAAGACCTTGTATAATGAGTATTTATGCCATAGTTTACATGATTTTACTTAAAATGAATACATCTAAAAAACAATGAGATGCACAGTAGTAAGTATCAAATGCTGTAAGAATGGATAATAAGGATAGCAACTGCAGTTTTAATTTTGTCTCCCCTTCCCCTGTAATCTCCTCCACTTTTTATAGCCTATAATTTATGCCCTCTTCAATTCTGAATTTCCAAATGCTGCTTGAAGCATCACATTACAATAAACTAAACAATATTTTTGCACCTATATCAAGTAACAGCAGATAGTTTACAATCCACCATTATCATTTTGAATCAGTGCACTAGCCTTCCTTGCAGATTTCTTGTTTATTCTAACGTTACAAAGAATCGCATTCGTCCAGAGGGGGAACTAACAGGTGGACCAGGTGGGCATGTTTTAGGACCTACAATAGAGAGAAGAGTTCTGAAGAAAATAAAAAGCACATAGATATAACAAAATAGATTTATTATGAGTCAGGCCTTGCTACAGAATAGTCTTGATGTTATGCATAAAGCCTGAATTGGGTATCCGATAAAAAGAAAACGCCAAAAAAAGTTATGGCCAATGCAGTTGTCTTAGTAAAACTAGTTTAAATCAATTTTTTTTTAAATTACAAGGTTTGAAAGAAACATGTTTGCCAGGATTAGTGTTTGTGATTATTGTTGTGTTACCACAACAAGAATTTAATTTTTCATCACTTGCTAGAATGTAGGATGGTTAAAGTGTTCATTTTTATGAACGTGAGACAATAAGGAAAAAATGGCAATTTACCATTTTTTTGTGTTATTAGAAAAATTTTCATTTCAAGTATATCTAATGGGTGAAATGCCAGAAGATCTTCATCCTGGTCTTGCAATCGTCCTTACAGTTAGCTCAACTGTATGGGAGAGTTTTTCAACTATGATGAGAATGAAGCTTTAGCTCAGCAGCGTACTGGCATTAGAGAGGTTCACTAATACATCACTGCTACATTTGAAAATCTAAAATGTAAAGTAAAACATTATTGCAAAAATGGTTTTGAGGAAGTTCTCTGGAAAAGAAACCATAAAGCCAAAATAAGTTTAATTTTTAATAAAATATAAAAAATACTATCTCTGTATCTTGATGGTTTTATTTATCAATTTATAATACTTCATATGGCTTGGTAGGTAGAGTGCTGAGCTGCTGACATGAAATAAATAATGACATGTTTTGAATTATTTTTCAGGAAAGTAAATATTAAGGACAATTTTTCTCGGGATACCACAACAATTTTTACTGTTGAAATTTGGTGTGTCAAGATCACACAATAATGAAATTTTAGACCTTTACTATAATCTATAAAAAAATTATCAAAGTTAAATCTTCCACATATATTTATGCTCTACTTACACACACATATGCATGCATACACAATCGAGAGCATGCATACACATACAGACACATGATTTGTTGACTTTCCAAGGGCTGCTGAGCTTAACACCTCGTTTTCTTGTTTGTAATTTATCAATTTTATATGAAAAACTATTTGAAACACTATATGAAAAAAGAGATAAAAAAGTTAAAAGTAAAAGAGAAGTACGAAAAAAGTTAATTCATATTACTGCTATTACAAATTTCAATAAAACATTAATGTACACATGAGTCTGAAATGTTACACAGATATCATTGATCATAATGAAGTTATAAATGAGCAATCAATTATTTTATACTTTTTTTGTTTTGTTTTGAACAGTCTAATGTCATTCTCTACAAGAATTTTCTGTTATTATCAGTCTCTTATAAAATAAAAGTCATTACACAACACAAGATGAGTTACTAGTTCTGTTTAGGAGATAAAATTCTAATATTTTCAGCAACTGGACATGCTAAATTCGAGTTAAGAAATGTTGTCCCCCTGTGCACAAAGTATTTTCTAGCCCTTTTGGCTTTTAAAACAAGGAAAAATATTTTCTCTCAAAATAAATAAGAATGTCTTGACAAAATAACAATGGTTTAACTCATAGGATGTATCTGGCCAATATTAGTTTTATTTCTAAAATTGAAATTTGGTAACTTAGCTGATATATTTAGTAGTTCTGAAAAGAACACAATTAACATTATTTTTCAAAAGAAATTATAAAAATATTTTGAAATTAACCACAACAAATGTATTAAAAAGTAAAAAGAAAATGACGAAATACATTCATAATAAATTGTATTACAACAACTACTCTACATATTTAAACACAACAGGGTATTTAAAGAATATATGTTCATAACTTAAAAAGTTATTGAATACATCAACATTAACAGCATATACTTTTGAATTTTCAATGATATTTCCTGTATTTTATTATACCAATAGGGTCAGCATATAAGAATGCATAAGCACTATTGGTTACCTTATGAAATTATCAGCAAAAAAATTAGACCAGCCAGCAACTTTTCTATACTACTTTAATGTCAGACTCATGTAATCATTACTCTATCCAAAAATTGCTGCTTGACTACAGGATACAAATGGCAGAAATTTGTCCTGGCACAAAAACCTAACTCTAAAGATAGTTTTGAGTTTCATAAGGAAAATCAATCATTATAAAATTTAATACTGTTCCCAATGACAAAAATGATCTTGAGTCTCCAAAGATTTCATATCACAATAAACAACCTAATGTATGACAACAGCTAGTTGAAATTTCCACAGAATATCCCACTGTCTCTTTCACTGATTGAAGGAATATTGATCAGTATACAATAAGTTTCCCTTCCACAATTGTTCACCATTCTGCAATCCAGTTACAACACATCCCCAAACAGAAAATAAGTAGCATGACCCCATTACACTAGACCTAGCTTTATCATTTCTGAAGTTTCATTTCCATTTCTTAATTCTCATTTATTGTGTTCTATTCTTCTTTATAGTCATGTTGATTTGTTCTGTTTTATTATATATTATTTCCTTTTTGTTTTATTTTCCCCTGGTTACGTTTGTACAGATTTTGGACAATGCTTTGTCCAAAATCTCATTCACACCACATGGATTACACCACATTCACACCACATGTACATTTACTTTGTTTAGGTTATATATCTGATATCTACAATTTTCATGACATATCCTTCACATAATGTACATTTCTGTTATGTACCTACTAATTTTGTGTAATTTTCCCAATTCTTTAAGTTTTTCAAAGTAGTCCTTTCTTTCTTTAACATATATTTGCCCATTTCACATTAATAGAGTTCAGGTAGTTTTTCTTGTTAACACAGACAGTAATCTTTCTCAATTGTTCTAATTTTTAAAAATATTTAATAATGATTTAATAAATTATTTAAAATAAACAATAAAAATTCCCATGTTTTGTTAAAAATTCTAACATAATATTAATTTACACAAACCTTTACTATTCTTATTTGTGAAAGATACATCCGTGATGAATTTATTAATCATTCATTATTCATTGAATGCCAAAGTTATTACTACTCTTCAAGTAATTTCTTCATTATCTGAGTATATCATTCCATTCTTTCATTGTGTATTACCTTATCCCCAAATTAAACTGTGGCCCCTTGTCATATTTGTTACTGATATTTTGCTTTTTCATATAAAGTCAACTGTGAAAATTCCCATCCAAATAAATGTTGGAATAGTCTTGTAACAACAGTACTACAGTTGTATTAGTCATTATATAAATTGTATACATTTTCTTTAGTGTTCTTTCCATAAGTTTATGACAGAGTTATTGATTCCATATATTAGCATGTTTTATAATTTTATTATCAGTTCTTGATTCCTATTAAATTTTATTTCAAATACTATATTACTGGTTTATTGTCACTTCAGATATAGTCCTTTCATTATTGTTTCACTTATTAATCTTTTTGTTTTTCTTTACCATGGTATAATTATGCACCATTTCTCTTCTATCTGTTCTATATATCCAACTACTACCTTGTGCATGCAAATCAATATTATCAGTATAGCCCATAATTTCATCCATAATCATTTAAACTAAGAATTTCATAAATAACATTCCAGTGAACAGTTTCTAAATGACACCCTTGACAAGATCCACTTGTTGTTCAATACATAATCTCATCTCCTTCAATTACTGGACATATATATTCTTTCAGTGAAGCATGATGTACCCATTTTAACAATTTTTTATTTATGTTCTTTATTTCCAATTTTTTTACCAATTCCTACCTCTCAGAATCAAAAGGCACACCAAAATATTATCTATCTATCCAAATAATTGTTTCTTTTTTATATTCTCAATGAACTTGAGCAAAGCTTCCATCAGTTGAAATCCGTATTGTTTATTACTTAACAAGTTTCTGAAGTAAGTGAGTGTCTGGTCAGATAGTCGTGCCATCACAGGTTATCATGTATCCCTGTCATAGCTTTCCTCTATTAATACCTCTACTTTTGTAGTGCACATTTTGTAGTTCAAAGATAACCATTTTTCACAATAATCATTATTAACAACTTATTGATACAAGCTTTCATGGCTATCATTGTTTATAAATAAAACATTTTTCAGGTTGTTTTCAGGTTCTACACGGCTTAGCACACCTGAAAAAAGTTTTCATTATTATTAATAATTGTTGCTAATGTAAACAATTAATTATATATAATTACATTATTAAAGTTCATGAATATAGATAATAGAGACATTACCAGTGGCTGCAATTGGGAATCAAAAGGGGGGGGGGCAAAAAAACAAAAAAGTACGATTTCAGTACTGAAATAAATCAAAGGAAAGACAATTTGTAATTACCACATCAAGGATGATGCAATTTTTTTAAATAATTCCCAGTTCTAGAAGGGTTAAAATTAATTTTTATCTTTCCTTAAAAAGCCCCTCCTAATCACTGCCTTTGTACATTACTGCATATTTTTAAGCATTTTAAGTGACATATAAGTCAAGAGCATAACATAAAATAAACAGGACATTTTCTTCTAAGAGCATTAAAAATGTATTTATAAACATGCAGATTTAATTCAATGAAATTAAAATTACAGTATTATATTTGTAGTATTCCTGAATATTCAATATGGCTATTCATTGACAAAATTTGTTTTTAATTAATGGTCACACAATGATTCAACTCTGCTTTGAGTCTTTGTCAGGGATATATACATAAACCACATTATGAAACAGTTACCTGACAGTTTGGCAACAAGCAGTTAAAATAAATGTTCTACATGACTACAGCAAACAATTGTCAATAATTTTGGTGTCCAATCTTTAATTCAGACTATATTGATTGATTTTTATTCATAACATTTCTGATATAACAATATGAAGTAACTGCAAATCATTGTTTAGAACATGAAATCATTTTTGGGGAAATATTAAAATTTTGAACAAAGGAAGTAATTAATGAAACATAAATAAATTTATAAATTTATTGTCAAAAAACAGTACAAACTGC
>NNCF01132316.1:359984-376553 GCA_002313205.1 Laupala kohalensis | reverse complement strand
GGGGGGGGGGGAGCCGCTCACTCACGTTTTTAAGGAAATATAAAAATTTCATTTTAACCGTCTAAAACTGAGAATTAAAAAAAAATTACACCATCCTTGATGTGGTAATCACCAATTGTCTTTCCTTTGATTTATTTCATTATGTAAATCATACTTAGTGGAAATATGCAGAAAATGTAATGTTAATGAAAATTGACAATATTTGTTTTGCCTCCCCCCCCCCTTTTTTTTATTCTTAATCGCCGCTACTGGGTCACAGTGGATCGTATACTGTATCGTTGCATGTGTTGCTCACACACGCGTACGCGTTCGCGACATTGTTGTTCTTACTCTCCTCCAACTACCGAACTAATTCCCATCTCATGTCAGTTTAGAAGTGGAAAATTACGGCCCAGCGCCGCGGACACCGAGTGAGTATGAATATATAGAAGATAAACGTTTTTACATTTTGTAAAAACGTTTATCTTCTACAAAAGTTGCAATTGTGAAGGATTTAATAAATTTTGGTATTTGGCGTATGTAGAGGTATTTTATTGCTCTATTTTAGTCTCACGTCAAATATATAATTTATGTTAAAATATATAATCTATTTTTTTAGTACAATTACTATCAATGGGGAACGGTGAACCGCTTTGTATTGGGTCACAGTGTATCGCGATTTGAACCATGAGATATAGGGTCGAAACCACTGTTGATCATTAACTTTTTAGATAAAATGCCACGAAACAGGAAGAGGAAGTCCAATTTTGGCGTCCAAACAGACGCTGAAATGGATGCTGCTTCAAAAATGATATCCGATGGGCAAAAAAGTAATAGCTGTTTCAAGATCAACGAATAAACCTTCCACAGCCCTATACACAAACAAAACTATCATAGTCTCAAGATCCTATTAATACCGAAATACTTCCACCAAATTATTATGTGCGAAAATTGTTCCCGAATACTCAAGGAAAGGACTTGATTGATTATTTGACTAATGAAGAAAAATGTTCTATGGACTACCATACTAGATACAAACAAACTAGCGTTGGAAGTGGCAATTATGAACAACATGAAAGTACAATAAAATAGAATGAAACAAATCTGACAGGAATCGAATGATTTTACAGCTTCAGGAAAAGATTCCCTATTATTAGTCTCAGAACGCCTGAAGAATGCAGTTTGACTCGAATCTCGACGTTGAACCGCGACAATGCGAAATGTTTTTTGACAATTTAGAAAACGCAATGACTAAACAAGAAGTTTTGGGCAATGGAATCAGAGTGTACAACCTGGGTACTACAACCGTTTAAAAGTCTGCCAAGTTATTGGCATTATGAGGGCGAAAGCGAGTATAGAAAGTAACCAGCGCAGAAAGAGGTACTCTAGTGACCAAATGCTATGTTGTAAACGCTTTAGGGTACACATTACCTCCAGTAATGAAATTTCCCACAGTCCATTTCAAATGATTTAAGATGCTCTAGGTGGGACTTTGGGCCTAGCCATACAAATTTGATGGATGAACGGGGAGGTGTTTGTGAAGACTATTCAGCATTTTATAACACACAAAACATACCCACCATAGTAGAAAAAATGATCCTAGCCTCCTGATTTGAGATAATTATGAATAACACATATGTGTCCAGGCTCTGAATTTGGCTTAAGACGACGACGAGAATTCCGTCACATTCGATAGGCAAAAACAGTAATTAAAAATAATTTTCAAGTTTTGTAACGTAAGGACAGCACATGTGTTTATATTCTTTTATAAAAAATACTCTAATTGTTTTGTCTAAAAAGTTTGTGATTTTGATGATTTTTATGGTTAATAATAAAAATATTTTGAGACTAACTTCCTGAGAAGACTGTTTTGAAGTATAAATAATAATTACGTTAAATAATAAAGAGTTATTTTGAAGGAATAATGTTTTACTTGACAGTAAATAATCCTGATTCTGAGAACCCCACACGATTCATTGTATTTCACTCCAAGTCCCTGATTCACTGTGGCCCAAGCATGGGTTACAGTGGATCAAGTCCCATAAAAAACATGTTTTATTTCATTACTAAGCTTTTTAATAGCCGTCTTTGACATTATTTTTCGAAATTAGATAAGTGTTACATGATTTTATAAAAAAACTGTCCATTTTTAAGTGAATAATAGTAGATTTAAAACACATTCGAAAAAGAATGATCCACTGTACCCTGTCTTTCACTATATAAAATGAAATCCAGGGGCACTGTCACAACTGATGAATATAATAATTACGTAATTAATTTTCTGTGGTCACAGGCGTACGACCAAATCCGTTGACATAGCGACCTCTCCTATTACTTCATTCCAGCAATAAACTACATCACGAACTGGAACGCTCCTTTTCTGATTAAGAAGGCGTTGACAATTGCTTCACAATTAAACCCGGCGAGAAAAAGGACCCAGAAGCCTTACTTTTTGGTTTCAAAACTCATGTTGAACACATTTTACCCTATATGTGTGTGGTGTTTTGTTTTTGTGATGTGTTATATTCTATTTGTTTGACGTATCCGACGATTGCAGTGCTTCTGATGTCCTCCGAAGCTTTCTACTATAAACTTCTACGTATTCATTCGCCATTCTGATGGCGAGGCTGCAACAGGTAGAGTTCCATCGCCGTTTTCCCTCGTGGAATCTAAAATAATTACTTCAACAAATTGTCAATAACTTATCCCATTTATAGTTATTTCACAACACATAACATTGCAAAAACATAAATGTATACGCCTTTCGTGTCTTTGCTGTTTGTTTCCATCTTCGTCAAAAACGTTTGTTGCAATAATACAAATTTCGTTTGTACAACGTTTACACTTTGACGTGAATCGCAGCCTACTTCAAAATAGTTACATCGACCGACATTCTTGTATACAGTTGCATATTATTATGGAAACACCGGAGCTAATGATTCGATAGTATAGATTCAAACTAGTTCCTTGTTTCTACCTTCTCAAGGCCGATTCTTCGTTTAGACAATGCTTGAATCTGCAAATAAATTCGAAGACAGTGTTGTCAACTGGCTATATGAATTTTTAAGAAACATCAGCCTTTGATCAGTGTGTACGTGCACTGGTTCTGAAGCTCTTAACATTACCAGCATCAATTTTTCTCGAACACTTTTGACTTTTTTATGTTTGCTTCTGAAAGTGGGAATGATGTCATTGGCGTTATATTTGACAGCGGCCAATTTTCCTTTACGACTGCTACACAAAACGATGTATGCAGTCGCTAAATGCATGGAGAAATAACAGCTTGTTGCCAGTTTTTTTATGAATGCATAGAATTGAAAATCAAGCGCGGTTTAACAGCGTTTTGGAACGCTTCCCAGAGGTTCTTTCAAGAACGTGATGTTCTTACAGTGCATCAAGGCGGCAAAATAACAAGCAGAAATTCGTCTCGTCTGACCACAACGTCTTTGGAAAGTAGTGCACATTTGTTGATTGTAGTTCGAACGACTAAACGTATCTGCTTCGTCATCGAAAACGACAAATAAATTTCATCAAAGCAATCCATTTTCTTTAGAGCAGCTTTAAATTGAGCCATGAATCGTTACTTGTTCCGGATCTTTCTTGAACCTAAATTCTTAGTTTCGATGCAGACGTAGGATTTTTCAAACAAAATTTAATTGTTTTATCGAATTCGTTCAATGAGCGAGTGAAAGCAAATATCTTCTATTTTCATGTATTATGAGAAGAATTGGAATTGTAAATTGGAAAAGGAATAAGAGTAGAGAGATCCTACAGTATAAGCTTATCTAAAAAACGAAGTCAGAACATTGAAAGTGTGAGTGGAAACACGAAAAATTACAGAAATATTAATTGTAAGAAATCCTCAAAAAAGGGGAAAAGGGGAATGAATAAATTTGGATGCAGAGGAAGTTGTGATAGTTGTTGCTAGATTCCTCTTCTTTAGTGTTGTGCTACACGAAAACATGGAAAAATTAATAATTCGGATAAAAGTGATGAAAACAAAGATCTAACAAAGAATAATAAGGAATACCTTTAGCTCATGGGAAGCTTTTCTGAATCATAATCACAAAAAACATCCCTTCAAAAACAAACACTTCTATTCCTTCCTCAATCGTAAGAAAAAAACTCCGCTGCGTTTTTAAGTTTGCTTTTAGATTAATCATCAAGTCCTAACCAGTGTCCGATGACATTTTTGTTACAATTATGTAGCGTATGTAATGTTGGCAGTGATGATATTTGCTGGTTTAGTGGTTAGCAGTGATAAAGGCAATTAAAACAATTACACGTGCTCCTCACGACTCGAGTCTTTATTCAATACTGCCCGAAACAGGATACACACAGTACTAACACAACGAGAACAAGAAAAGACAAAACATGGATGACAAAGATTACATGTTGCCAACCTAAATCACTATATTGTCTCTACTTCGTTATTACTCAGAATTCTGGACCTTTTCCTGCAAATCAGTAAATCATACACAACGTTTTCACGAGTTACCTTGTACTGGAGGTCATTACGAACGACAAATGTCTCGTTGGGGTACATCAGTAGGTGGCGAATGCAGATGAGGTCGGAGTCTACAGTTGTACTGAAGACTTCACGCATAACTGCCGAAAGTCATCGCGAATCTCCGATACATTCGGATCTATCACTCGTATTACTAAATGGAGTATTTATATCGCTTGAAATTACTCGTGAACAAAATCCTTGGACGTTCTCTTACATCCTTTTACTAACCTCCATCGCATTTAGACCATTTTTCAAACTCTCCAGTTCACAACCCTCTTTACAAGATGCGAGTCTCCTTTCCTTCTCAGCCAACCCCATTGCGGAGGGCCCTCCTCTTTCATGATTGAATTGCTGTAATCTCTTGTTAACTTCACATAATGTGCTAGCTGCTATTCATATTATTTTTCGAGTTTCCACTCATTTTTAATCATTTGATTATTGAATGATTTAACCTTTTAACTCATTTAATAATAAACATCCATTTCTCAAATAACAAACTCTGTTTGTTATGTTACAAATTTCCTTTAAGAACAGAAAAAAATTCTTAATAATCATGTTTATTGATTATATCAAAATTCAATCCCATAATAATGATTATCCTATGTCAAAAGTCGCTATTTTAAAGCTAAGTCTTAAAAGTCGTGAAACAACGGTGTGCATCAACAGAGAGGTGTAGAGCGTACTATTGTGTGAGATAGAGCGCGGTAGTGTTGTCTTTATCTATCGTATAATACTAGATTCGTTAGCGTCTCTGTCGCGCACCATTCTTTCTATCTAATATTCGACTTTTAAAGTATGACAACCGTGAGTCTTACCTATTTTGCTTAAGCAATTAAATATAACTCTGTTCACAATAGAATTATCTTTATTTTATTATATATTTCAATAAGAGAACAGGTTAGCGTGGAAAGTTTAAATAAATTAATTACATTATTTTTATTAAGTACCTTGACCTTGAATATTAGGCAAACCGTTCGTTATTTGTTTGTTTACATGTTATGTTATACAAAAAAATCATGGGTGAAAAAGATTGATAGAGAAATAATGTCTACATGTATCAATAATATATAATGGATAATGGAATAATAATTGAAATATAAATATACAGAAATATTTAGACGTGTGAAAGATGAAGGAAATCAGTAAACGGAACGACATATTTAGAAGAATATTTTGGCAAAAGTTTTTGACTTAGTGCAGTATTTTATAACTAATAAAGAGGGAAAGTGAATGGCAACGCTCTTTTGACGGAATACTATTAGTTGTCTGTCTTTGGTAGAGAGCGGTTGGGAAATTCTGTCTTTGGTAGAGAGCGGAGAGCGGTTTAGCTAGAATGAGTAATGGAGATCAAAGTTCAGGAATTTCTTGGTTAATATTTATGTTAAAATACTGCGTATGTGGATCGTTTCGTATTTAAGTCTGTGATAACTTTTCTATTTCAAAAATGTGTCATTGTCGCTTTCGAAACTGTGTTCGTTTTCGAGAAGGTGAGAGGTAAATGAGTCTGGTTAGTTCGGTGTTTCCGGACATGAATGTGTTGTTTAACTTTTCGTTGGATTTTTTTCATGTCTGACCTATATAAAACACATTGCAATCCCCGCATGGTAATGAACAATCCCACTCGGAAGATTTAAATGTATGGGGTCTTTGTTTTGGTTTACGAAATGGTTGAGTGTTTTCGCTGTGCTAAATTCTGTCACAAACCTTGTTTTTTGATGATGTTGGCAATTTTACTGAGGTTGTTCCAAAATATGGTATTGAGATAACTTTACATGATTTTTTATCTAGAGCTGTAAGGGGAGTGGTGGTGTTAAAAAGTACTTCATTTTGTTTGCGTTTTATAAATTTGTCTATAAGTGAAGTGTTGGATACATTTTTGGCTGCAGTGTGTTTGATGTTCATTTCCTGTTGTCTGTCTTGAGGTGAGAGAAGGATGGAGTGTAACTTGTGTATCATCGCATGAAAAGCTACATGTTTGTGGGTAGGTGGATGTATTGAAGTGTTGTGAATTCTTGAAAATGGCTACGAGCCGGGAATCGAACCCGGGACTCCTGCATATCACATATCTTCTCCAAGTTTAGGAACAAGGAAGAAATATATGATTCACCAACTTAAACACTTAGGTACATGTGAAACCGGTACTTGGTGCACACAGAACAAAGCGCCACCTGGTTCACTTATCTCCTGTTAGGGGATGTGTCTCAGGTCTTCCGATGGTTAGGGTGGAAGGGGAACGGGTGTTGTAGCGGTTAACACCCATGCGATCAATGCAGGCTCCATACCGGGTTCGGTTCCTGGCTCCTTTTCATCTGACATTCGATTCCCTCGCCATTTTCATCTGATCGAAATTTATCTCATATCTTCCCCACGTGTAGGTTCACGGAAGAAATATATGCCTTCTGTAAATAATGTCTGTTGTCATTCGAGATCTACTCGAGATCTAAGTAGTTTGTGTGGTAGGGCTCTTTGTTCGATTTCTATGGTAAATTGAATGTTTGGATGGAAATTATTAAGTAAATATGTGAACTGCTCTGTCTATGCGTACTAGTTCACAAGGCTAGAGTATCATCAACGTATCGAAACCAATACTCTTACGTTTTGAAGAAGGCGTCCAGAATTCAAAATATTATTTTCGAAATTGTCCAATAATGGGGAAAGAGGGTTTCCAATCGTGAGTTCAGAATCTTGTGAAAAGGATTGATTATTAAATTGAAAATAGTTGATGTCCAAACAGACTGATATTGAAGTGAATAGTTTATCTTTAAGAATAATGGAGCAGGGGTATTTATCTAAAATGTATTCGAATATCGAATCGATGTTCATTCTGTTGTTGGAATACTGGGAAAGAAGTTAGCGATATCAAAAGAGACAAGTTTGGCGGGAACGGTGAAGTCTTTGATACGGTCAATAAAGTTTAAACTATTTTTGATAGTGTGATTGAGTTTAAAAGTGACGTGTTTATGGAGGTCTGAGTTGAGTCTGTGCCTGAGAGTGAGTATATGAAACAACAGGTCTGATGGAAATTGAGGTTTTGTGAATTTTAGGTAAACAGCAAAGTAGTGGGTGTTAGGGGTTGGAAGGGATTACTTTTTGGGGGAAGATTAGTTCTTGAGAAATGTTTGAGCTCATTTTTTATAATTTTTAAGTGTTTGAGGGTTGAATCTTTAAGGAGGAGAGAAATTGGATTACCTTGAATAAATTTGTGAACTTTGTGATTGTAATCAGTTTTGTCCGAGAGTACAACTTGTGTCCCTCGTCAGTTTTTGTTATAAAAAGATCATCGGTTTTAACTTTATCTTGAAGATTTTTAACCGTGCTATTATCATGTGGAGTGATCTTTTTCAAAATCTTTGAGTGGTTTTGATAGATTCAGTGAGTTTTAAGACAATTTGAGTTAGGAAGAACAGAAACTAAATGGATGCAGAGATTTTTGATCTGGCATTTATTGGGAGTAAGTGGTGGGGCAAATTGCTATTGGGAGTAAGTGGTGGGGCATTAACTTTTGCTCAGGATTTGTTTCATGAACAGAAAACTGGGAGAAGGATATATTCATAATATGAGGGTAAATGTTTTGGTCCTTGGGTTCAGTTGGAATAAGAGAATGTTCTTTTTATGATAGGTACAGTCTGTTCAGTTTACTGACCTGCTTTGCTTCCTTGTGGCGGAAATCTTGAAAACACATCTCTTCACGATATTTTGCAAGGTGTTCCATTCGAATTTACTACAAATGTTGTTTTGTTTAGTTTTTATTAGCCTGAAGATGCTGACTACGTAAGCGAAAAAGTTTTCGCTTAAATTATTATAAATAATACCGATTGGTGATACTACACAAAACATTTTCAATTTATTAAACATATATAAAAATTGTTACTTCTCTAAATCACGCTGATAATGAGTTATTCAAGAAAAATTAAATTTACGTGAATTTTTAGTTTGTTTTTCAAAATAGCGTCGGAAACACTAGGGTGACATGTTGCAGTTTGCATCTGTAGTAAGTCAAAATTACCCGAAGTTCTGCAAATTTAAACTCTTCCGCTACAGCTAAATAAGTTTTTCGTGAATGTGGAAGATGCATCACTAACGAAGGAGTGACCGTAAAGTACACGAGGTATAGTTGTGAACATTGACAAAGTTTATGACTTAACAGATACGGAAATGTATACATCCACTATTATTGTGAGGTGAGATTAGATATCGAATGATTTGTTATTTCAATTTTTCTATTTTTACCAAATTCTGTTGCATTTTATTAGAATACGTTTCGCACATATGTTCCTTATTTCCAAATGACCAGGTATCCTTATATCGACCAAATTGGCTGAAAATTCATAGTGGAATAATAGTAACACTTTCTACCATTACGCAACTGTATACTACAGTATGCTACAGAATTTTTAGATGCTTAATTAGCTCGGTAAGTGGTTTAGTAAATAACTTTTTTCTATATACTTTATTAGATGAGGTATTGAAACTATTTTTTCACAACTTAAATGTCTTAAGGTAATTTTCTAAAGTCAAACACTTATCAATGTTGTAGAAGTTTTCGTTCCCGTGATTCGTACTCGTTAGCGCCGAGTTTTTAAAGTATTTAATAATCACTTTCAGTTCATCATTTCCTAAACGTTTTCCATCTAAAAACTCTTTCAGTTTTGAAATAAGACTGTAATCGCTAGGTGCAAATTCCGGACTGTACGGTGGATGCTATTATATTGGACATAAAATATTCAACAACATAGCATTAACTATGAGTGTCTATATTTTTAACAGTGTCAATATATGAACTCTTTATACTAATTGGTCTTGGCATTGTTTTTGAAGTTCACGTATTTGACACCACGTTCCTTAGATCACATATCTCATCAAAATACTCCAGGAAGCTATTTCGTTGATAGTAGCTCTGAACCATCTTGATGTTCTGGCAACCTCTCTTTCCCAAAAATGCCCATAATTCAAGAATAATTTTATCTGATTCTCTTCCCAAAAATATAAAAGATATAAATAAATTCTTTTCCTTCGGATAGAGGCATATTTTCCATTGGTGTGAGTGTCATTAATACTTTTGTTATTATTATTGAACTTGAATATTTACTGCACATAGTATCTGCAATTCTTTTTGGAATAATAAATGGATAACAGTAGGAATTTATTAAATAATTTCTATTAAAAATATTAAATATATTGATCGGAATTGGTGGGATGGTCCCTTGCTTGTAACTTGTAACAGAGTAACTTAGTTTATTATTCCCCACGAGGTCATACGCAGTTTGCAACTGTTTTTTTTAAGTAAAGTTTAATTTCCTAAGATTTTGGTTATTCCCTATCACGTTAATTTTGCGATGAACGTATTTAGCTCTTCATTATGTATTTCACAGTTCCATAGGAAACGGTCTGCTCTTATATTGAATACAAGATTATATTTTATTTCATATCAATTCAAGCAAAATACAAGTCTGTGATTCCGCAGGTTCGCGCTATATTTCTTGACGTGATGGGATTGTTTCACCCTCAACCGTCACAATTACCCACCGGTTTCGTCGGGCCCAAGTGCCCTCGTCGTTGCGATCGAATATATTTAATCTATGAATATAATTAATATACAACACTTATTCAAGGAACGAAACAAGGGATATACTAGTACAAAATAAACTTTCCATTAATTTCTTAAAAACAAGATTTTAATATCGAATTTTTGAAATTAGACACATACATTTTCAGACAAGGAGTGTCGAAGAAAAGAATAAAAAAACTCATGGGGTGGAGGCAAGGGAGACTCTCACCCTATCTTACTCGGCTACGGCCTTTAAGTCGAGCGCAAGAGGGCGAGGGCTGCATGCGGTTAGCACCTGCAGTGCTTCTCTCAGTATTGACGCCCAAGAGGTTCTTCTTTATAACGCGTTTAAAATATCCCTCTGCGTCACGACACATCAGAAAAGTATTTCTGAGAGTGAATTGATGAGGAATGCGCTTTGCTAGCATTGATACAACATTATAATAACAATAAAATAAAAAAAACATATGATAAATTTTGTAATTAAAATAAAAATGCACGCGAACACTCAAAACAATACTGTTGAAAAATAATATTGCTTTCTCTTATAAATAAACAATTATGACAGTTTAATGCTTCTAAACAAAAGAACGTATTCCCTCTCAAATGATAAAATAATAATAATTATTGTAGGACCAATTTTTTCCCATTCTAGATGTCATTTCTCTTGCAAATACCGTTCGACAAAGTACTATTTATTTGGATTTTAGTATTTCTTTTATTTAGTACAAAAGAGAATTGTCGTCGGATAATCTTTTCCCTTATTTTAAAAATATCACTTTTTAAAATTTTTTCTTAATGGAAGTCACTCCAAAGTCTTAAAGCAGGGTCTTTCGCGTAGGTCAATCGAGAGTAAGTAGCTCCGAGGAGCGACAAGAAGCAACTGGAGTGCACGAAAAGAGCATCACTGCATAGTTGTCATTCACAACACGATATGTTGGAAGAAACGTGTTATTCTGAAAGCACATCCTCATCTTTTTACTCTAAATGGGAATTTTTGTATCTTCTTGTGGTTTGCGGGGGTTATGCCGAATGTTTGTTGTGCCACAAAATATTAAACCACGTTAAGAAATTTAGTGTACATCGCTATAATGCTAATCATCAGAGTACGAAAATGAAGACCACAAATGTGATACTTCACATGAAAACTAATTTACTCAAAGAAATTACTTTTATTAATACTTATGTAATTAGTCACGAAACATCATAAAAATAAATTTATATTTTAACGCAGTATAAACAAGTGACAATCAAGCGGCGAAGCATGTGAAATATTTGAGAGTAGGGATAAATATTTCGTGACACTTCAGGGTACAACATAATAGTGTTCTCGCTTCAAACTTATTGTTGATTACGACTGGAGAATGCTTTCTATTATTGCTCATTTCGATTATTTCGCTCACGAAGATTTGAAAGTTCCTTATTCGATAATAATAATAATATTATAAATTTATTGTTAAAAAAACAGTACAAACTGAGTATGATCACGTGGAGGACAATAAACTAATTTAAATTATGAAATGCGTTTGAGAGGAAATGTGTACAAATTGCACTGAATCATATGCACCAAACATTCAAGGTCTAGTATAAGAACGAATAAACGTAGAAAATGCTGCAATAACATATGGCTTCTTATTTTTCTAATAAATTTAGAGGATATGATTGATTTTATTAGTGTAATTGTCAATTCTTTTCTATCGTAAGGTACAAGTTATAAGAAATATTTTATTTATTTGGGAATTGATATTGTTTAATTGTATTTCTTTCAGTTTTTAAAATTATTGGAGAATTAAAGTTGTTTTTCTAAGAATATTATGCGGAAATATCTTTATATATAATCTTTTATAGGTCGATTGAATTGAAAGTTTAACACAACGTTGCATTCGAATACGGAAGTGTTTTTTAATGCTTATTATATAGATATCACAATTGTGAATAGTACAAAAATGAATTTTACTCCTAGAGGCGTATTAGGGCTGATGAGATTTTTAAACTACAAATGCCGGTAAGTCGAGATCACATTGTTGTGGCGCGCGCGCTTTATCGTAGTATCATATTATTTAATCATCTGTAATGCCTCGCTCATGTTCGAACATTGGCCGCGGTTCGACAAGCAATCACAAAATGTCAAAGGAACTGATGAATTTCATGACTGCTTGAAATATTCAACTTCGTGGAGCACAATCAAAATAATGCATTTAACAACAAATCTGAGAGTTCAGCTTCAAACTGATTCACCAGTTGACATTTTCAAGACAATTACTCGAGGTCGGTAACGGAACTGCACATACAAATCCAGTAAACGAAAAAATCACCTTCCCAAATAATTTCTGCAACATCATGAGTTCAAAAAAAGCATTAGTAGACAAGGTTTTCCAAAGCATCGAAACAAATTATCGAAATCACGCATGGTTGAGTGGAAGAGCCATTAAAGCAGCTAAAATTGTCGACGAACACGATATGAACAAAATCGCAGGTGAAACAGTGACGCACATATCCATTGACTCCGTGATGAACCAAAATGAAGTAGTGAATTTTCCAACGGAATTTCTTAATTATCTCGATGTTCCCGGATTACCGTCACACATTCTTAATTTGAAAATTAGAGTGCCAATTATATTACTCCCAAACATCAATAAGTCAAAGTTATGCAATGGCACACGATTAGTAGTTAAAAAATTGATGAACAATCTAATTGAAGCAACAATTCTGATTGGACCTCATAAAGACGTACTACTTCCACGAATACCATTCTTTCCGATTACATGGCGTTCGAGTTCTAACGACTTCAATTTCCAATACGCCTTGCGTTCGATATTACTATTAATAAAGCGCAAGGTCAATCTTCACAAGTGTGCGGTTTGAATTTAGAAAACGATTGCTTCTCTCATGGACAATTGTACGTCACATGCTCCAGAGTCGGCAAACCGTCTGATATTTATGTTTATGCAGAAAACGCACAAACACAAAAATATAATAAATCCACTAGCTTTACAATAAAAAATGAATTTTTGTAAAACATTTTTTCTTTCTTTCTTTTATTCCATAAACCCACAGCAACGCAAGGCAGGATATTTAATTGAATGATGTGTTTTTTCGGTGAATCTATGTTCGCTAGAATATATATAGCTAGAATAGAAAAGGGGTCGATTGTTCCCCTTTAGGAGAGCGATTGAACTTGAATTTACGATTTATTTTTTCTGATGTTTTTCCTCTCAAGTTCCCTTCATCCTCTCAGAGTGCTCCTTTTTTCCGTTCATCTGTCCATTTTTTTCTTCAGGTTGCCGCGATGTTCTTTGCTCAAATTTTACATTCTTGATTTTATTCCGGCACTCGGTGCGGTCTTCGAGATTTTCTATGTCGATCTGTTGTAGGTCCCTCTGGATCTTTTCAGCCATCCTGTGCCGGATTACTTGTTGAAATAATGTCGAGTAGCTTCTTTGCCGTTCTGGAGTTTTCCATCTAGCAGATGTGTGTGAAAAAAAAATTTTCTCGGCGTTTTGTGATTTCTTCTGATATTGTGTTGGTCTTCTGATAGAGTTCGTTCTGAGACCTTTTTATATTATTACCTAGATGGCACGACAGGTTTCACTATTAAATTATTAATTTCTGTTTAACCAATAAATATTAAATAAGTATTAGATATTTTACTGTATTTGACATAGTATGTAGTGTATTGTACTGTATTAGATGCCATTATAAGCATGCATATCGTCAAGTTGAGTACGCAAGATCATTACTGCAAAAATAAAGATATTTTGAACGGCAAATCGAAAAGAAGGTACTCCGAACATTTCCAGTAATGACGTGAAGTACAGGAGTATAGAGAGAAATTCATAACTACACAGAAATTTCCATTTAGAGAAATGATAAAGAAAGTGTTTCCTCAGATTTGACAGAAATCATCCATAAGAGGGAGATTGACTCGAATGCTTCTATAGAATCTGCACTTTTATTGACTCGGCAAAATCTCTTAGATCCAATCACCATTATTATTTCCAAAAAAGATAAGAATAAATGTTTCAGTTTAAGATCAAATGACGAAGTATAATATTTTCTACAACGTAGTATTTCCCTTTATTCAAAATACAACATGAAATACAATTCATTATAAAATACACATTAATAACAAAAATCACGACATTACAAACAACTCACTGCTTCGGAAATCTATATGTAGCACTTAGTTTCCCTGTTTTGACATAATTTGTCTCGGGAAGTCTTTGCTAATACGCATCAACCGATCATACAGTCCATCGAGTCCAATTGATGCTAACCTGTCGCTTTCCTTTATTTGCACCTATTTCGATATAAATACTTTATTAGGAAAGTGATATTTACTCGCGCAGGTAAAATCACTTGAGTTCAGTAAAATAACTTTTGTAGGAAATGGAGTTTCAGATAATCGGCACCTTTTTAGAGTAAAAATGTTGCAGTCAAATATTAGGAAAAAGTTCCAGTCCAAGAGAAGAAAACTATTTGAATCATTAAACGGCAGGAGTGTTGTAAAAGTCCCCTGTCATTTTACTTGCTTGGCAGTGATTTAGTTTGGGAGATCCGTACAATCGAGGGTTTTTCTCTTCAGATAAGATTCCAGTCTCGTTAAAGACGTACAAAATCATGATGCACTACAACATCATACTGAAGGCCTAATAATGTTCTCAATCGTTGACTACACACTCAGATGCACATTAAACAATGACATAAAATAGATCACCGTTCACTATTTCTAGGACACAGAAGACGATTTAAAAGGACTCAAGCAGCATGAAGGAGTAAAGAAATCGTAGTGTCCTATTAGGAGAGGCTTTAAGTATCACGTTAAAACGGTGAGTCAATTAAGTACATACTAGAATATTAATGAGATAAAGGAATCAATCACCTACTCTGTCTCACTTCCTTCATCATGGAGTGCTTTCAAGATCGTCTCTTTCTCGGAAGATTTGAGCGTTTAACAATAATCTGCGCACTATACTGTTGAGGTGAAAACGATTGTAGTTCCCTTGATCTATTCTATGCGTATGCTTAAACAGCATTGACGTGTCTTGTGAGCTTAGATGACAGGAGAGACACGGCGGTTGCTCTTCTCCCTGGAGAGGAAGGGAATCTTCAAGACTCTGGCGAGGAGCCAGCGTGGCGCTTTCCTTGTCGCCGCCGGCGCCGCCCGTGCCCTGCCAGCGGCGCCTACCCGGCGGGCCTGCAACAAACACACGTGTTAATGGGCGAAAGCCTTTCAAGTTGAAGCATGTTAACACGTTTATTTATTTATTTTCATCTTATTCATTTGCATATTTTTAGTTCCCTTGTATTATCAAAACATATATTTTGCAAGTTACATCATCCACTGCATAGGTTCTTAACAATTTACATCACTTCCCATTGTAATATAAATGAGATAGTTATTCTTGGTAATGATGAGGGTGAAGGTACTAATGAAACCTAGTACTAACGAAGGTACTAATGAAATCATCTTAATGATTTCGTTGTGCCTTCCAAGCGCTCAGGTAATGAACCAAAGATGACTATACTATACAATAAATCGTCTCTACCCCTGTGGTCTCGAATTAATGGGGATGAACTAATGGTTATTAACGATACCAAATGATATATGGTTAACAACAATACCTTTTGGAAAATATCAGCGATTTGTTTTGCAATACTTTCGAGATGCGATTCATCATTAGCGTAGATTTAGGAGAAAATATTATACCTTACATCAATGTCACACTTAAGAATTTTTTAAGATTTTTTAAGATTTTTTATATTGCTTCCACAAATTAATTTTTGTATTCGGATGGTTTTCCAAAACGAATATTGTCATGCTTTTATTGTTGAACCTTACGCCTTTTAAAAAGTATTGAAATTGTTCAGGCACCTTTATGTCAATTAACGGAACGCAATCACACCACAAAACATTTTTGTAAAATTCAAGAAAACTTAACTGCATGTAGTTTAAAAAAAAAAAAAAAAATGTTTTCCGCCCCTCTCTTAATACAATTTATGAAACACACTTCTACATAAGTGAGTGAATATACAATTGTACTACTGAGGCGTTCAATACCTACATAACTTGTTCAAAATGAAATGTTGCTATACAAACAATTACAGCAATTTAACTGTAAATAATCATGATGGAATACTCAAATGTGAGAGAAAGCAGTGCAATTTAGGAGAAGTTGAATGTTAAGAAGTAGAGGTTGACCAGTTAAATTATTCACCTTGACTTATGGAATGCTTATATTACTTTCATTACGACGTTATAACTCAGAGTTTATAAAACAGAGTTAAACGAATTGCCTTCTGAACATTTGTTACAGCTTCAACATAAGGTGGCCAGGCTCATGGCCAACTGAATACGAGTTTTGTTTCAAAATCGCCACTTCCAATTGGAACATTTCAAGCAGTAAATTTCTCCACTAAATGATTTTTGATATATTTTAATAGCAAAATAAATGCTATTTTATGTATCAGCAATGTACTATGAAGTGTAGATCAGCAGACATGTTCCGAAAAATAATTGTTGGATTCTTCC
>NNCF01132316.1:344456-359816 GCA_002313205.1 Laupala kohalensis | reverse complement strand
GAGACAGACATTACTCATGCGACGCAATAGACCAGAAGTTTCTGTACTGTAGCTCGGAAAACAATGTTTTCCGCGGAATATAACATTTAAAAATTGCGGACGTTCTAATGAAGCAATATTTTTAAAAATAAAGAACTTTATTTGTTTGTTTTTTAAATAAAGAAGACAAAATTCCGAGAAGGGATGAAAATTTGTTTCCCGATTGTTTTCGAAATGATTTCAAAGAGCTCTCAACCAGCTTTCTACGACGCCCACAAGTGTTTCGTTACTTATGTCAGTCAGTGTCACGCTCAACTTTGTATTTATTAATTCTTTTCTATGCGTAACCACGCGACAAGTTGTTCATGCGAATGTATCAGGTAACTCTTCATGACTCAAGTCCAACGAACTATACCAAAATATTGGAACGCGAACTGTTCATAAGACTGCCAATGTGATTTCTAAGCGCATATAGCTGCGTATTGCGGGTTGCATCTGGGGGTTACGAAGGGGCAAGAACTCGTGAAGAAACGTCGCGGCACATACTATGTCTCTTGAAACGTTTGTTAAAAGGCATCTAAAGGAAGCATTCGTGGATCAGGTGACAACCATCACGACCGATGGCCATCATCTGATTTTGACGGAATATCTTTTGCTATATTCATCCTCTACGTCAAGGAAAAGTGCTGATAGCTTTTATTATGCTTGATCCTGTAAGACCCCGCTATCGCGCGTTCAGACACAATGCCGGCTTCTGTGGCTCATCCTAGAGTTCTTTATAGGTAGAGTGGCAACAACTTGAGCAAAATTCTAAGGAGTATACAGAAGATTCTGAAACTTCGGCGGATATTTTGAACGCATATCATGTAATAGGCACATACCGTGACAAAAATGGCCGCCCTTTGTTTTTGTTTACGTTGGTTGCTCAGGGGCAAGTGATATAGATAAAGAAGTTTTTCTAAACTTGTTTCAATATTTTCACTGAATCAACATTAATTTCATTAAAAAAACTAAAATGTAAATTAGACGCTAATTTTACGTATTTCTAATATGTTCGTACGAATTAACGTATGAATTATGTCGAAGCTATTACAGTACGTAAATCACCAGTAAAATGAAATCCCATATACAAAAATTAGTGCACTAACGTATATTTACTTTAATTTTATTTTATTTTAACATATATACTTAACTTAGCCATTGTACTCTATCGGACTAATTATGTCCAGTCTTACCCAGTTGGTCGTACTCACATCTTGTTGCAATGTAAACAAAATGGCTATCACCTAACAGTTCCCACCACACTAGTGTGGGTGTTTCAGCGGACCCAATCAGATGACGCGACGTCCATGTCACCTTTTATTAAAAAAACTCATGCTCATCCAACAATGCAGTAGTTGTAAATAGATTATTCTCTCATTTTTGGAATCGATAATACGCGAGAGTAAATGAAGAGTTCGTTCAATGCTTGCGTCGTGAAATATCAACAATCTACTCACGTTCTCCGAGCAACGAAATCCACTTGATAGTTAACGGTTAAAATTTTTGAATGGTAGGTAACCACAAAGTAAAATCTCAAGTGTCTGATTGTATTGTCCTAAATATTCACAAGTATTGTAATTCATAGGTTCGGCTAATATGTGTAAGGGGGTTTTGAGATTTTTTTCAAAATGGAATAAAAGAACATGAAGCGATAGTATCCGGATAAATCTAGTTTTTAATAGTTCTTTTGTGTCAAATAACAGCGGTACCGTTAGCTATATCAATTATATGTGACAATAATATAAACTATTTTTATATTGAAAAATGGAAAGACTGGTATCCAGCTGCTTGTTTCGAAATTCGGGTAACCACTAACTTAATTGTAGCTCAATTGGTAGTGCAATTGCTGTAATAATAACTGAAATTATGACTAATTAAAATTCACTATTGAAAACTATTTTAATAACTATTATACTCTTTCTTGGATTTATTTGTCACACGTTTCTGTTGTCGTTAATAAAGATAATAGTCACTTTAGTTGTAGATATGAAGAGAAACCGAATAAATCTGATAGGTTAGTGCACTTCGTAACGTACCATCGTCTTCAGAAATAGATTAATTCAGAACTAATTTTAAAACATCGGGATACAGAAATTTACAACAACAAAAATAGAGTGATATTTCTAAAAATATTAATATTTTACTTATAAACTATATAAGTTGCAACAAGTGTCAATAATGTCTACAAAATAGAAGAACCAGTTCCAATAATGAGAAACTAACATGGTTTACCGCAGTCCCTTGCGGGAGCACTGAAACAAAATAGATTTAAAAAACAGAATGACTTTGAGAAACCTGGTATACAGCAATGTTAAACTACCCAAAAATAGGTAAAAATAGTGGTATGTTGTTTCAGGTGCCATGTAATTATTGTATTAAGATTTATAATGAAGATATGTCAATTATGTTAATCTATGAACGAGTTGGACATATTAAAATAACATAAAGCTAATATTAAAATAAAAATTGCTAAATAATGACTCAGTTAACTTCGATCAAAACAAAATTCTGAAAGTAGAGAATAATGACGAAACTCAAAGCTCAATATAAAAAAACAAGGACATGTGCAACAAAAATGGCACTTTAATTTTGTCCGTATGATAATGTCATTATGATTGAACGATGTAATTTGTAATAAATTGGTACGGTGAATAACTTAAATCAAAGAGATCTGATGAAATACAACAACGTTATTAACAATGTAAATTCACATTCATGTAATCAAAAATAAATATAATTTGTAATATAGTAATTATATTAGACATCTTGTAAATTATTTAATTTTATGATTGTAAGAGCATTATTTAATTTTATGTCTGTCCATTAACAGTGACACAGACCTTCCACCGAAGAGATCGCGGAGATCCACGAGATTCCAGGCATTTTTAAACATATTCGCCAATCCATGCGACGTAGCTGTGAGATCTGAGTCAATGTTAATGGGCAGAACGTTTAACATTAGTTGTAAAATCTACATCACTTTCTCAATTTCCCAAATAAATCACTTTCAATGCCTTTTTGTCTTGTGTACTTAGCCTACATTTGATGTCAGTTTATCTCCTCCAGAAGAAATATCCAGACATGTGTTCCCATGTGATACTGGTTCCAATTAATTTGCTCGATCCCCCTTCGGGGGGAAGTTTGAAACACTTTATAATTACGGGATGTTATCTTGAATCATGGTATTGCTTACTATAATAAAGTTCAAGTTAAAAACAATATTTGTTTTGTATTAATGATTTTTATTTCAAAAATAGTAAACTGAGCTTACCTTTTTACTTACATCAAGCCCTAGCATTAACAGTGACTGGTTAAATGATTCAACCCTATAAAACAAATATACTGTAACAGAGTTGTAACATACTTTTACGAGATAAAAGAAAAGAATTCACTTGATTGGTGTTATGGTTAAATATGTTCATGAGAAGTCATATAAAAGACGGTTCACTAAATTTGCATTTACTTTCTTTTGTCGATACTTTAAACTGTATTAAATATTTTGTACATGATACGAAATATTTACATTCCAATTTATATTCTTTAATACATGTAAGTAGATAGGTTTACATCTCCACGAAAGTAAAGATCACCTCTAGACGAATTCGACGTTCATATTACCATGTCAAAGTTGTGTAATTATTTTTTATTTTTAGGTGTGAGCATTTCAATTATTTAAAAATATTTTTAATGTGTATTTAAAATGCATTCAGTAACACATGGTCAATAAATTATTTAAATATTGAAAATATTCATTAAAAATAGATATATTTCTTTGTACGGAGAATAGGAATTTGCCTTTCCATTTACATTTTTTGGTCCGTATCTCTGTGTAGTGACCAGCAGTCTCAAGTGAAGATTCTTTTCCTTTTTAACACAGTTCTGTCGTTGAAATTTCTTGATGAAATTGTTCGATAGTTTTGTTCGGGATACGCCATTTTTGATATCTCTTACCTCGGTAACGGAAAAATTATCAGCAGGACGATATAACCGCCACCAAATTTTGACAAATGAATATTTTTTCTGAAGATATAAATAAAATCCTTGTTGGTCGCTTATTGGCAAAACGGAAATCTCCGGGATGTTAAGTTCCCTGTTTTCATTTTTATTTTCTAAGGTAAAGGTCATGTTGGATTGAAAGAAGTGAGAAAACTCGTAAAAATGTCGAGTTTACTAGATGTCACTGTCCGAAGAGTGATTACGTAATCGACGTAGCGAAACCAATAAATGTTGTTAGGTAGAAGAAATTTACCAGAGTCAAATGTTTTCAAGGGATCTATAAATAAATCAGCAACTGAATAGGAGATGGGGCTACCTATAGGAGACCTAAGCTGAGTTGATAGCACTGATTTGACTTTTAAAAAGTTAATGTCAATGCAAAGGGAAATAAGACTAAATAGTTTTGTTTTTATACAAAGGCAACTATATGAAGATTTCAGAGTATTGCGTAAAATAGTATTACATTCTGGTGGTAGCCAAGATTATACCGGGGAAGTGTATTTTTTGTCGAATGAGATTAGTTTCGCGTTTAGAGGAACAGGAATGTATATAATTTTGTTAACTAGGTCAGACAGAGATAAATGTACGTAAGGACCGGAAATCAACACGTTGATGGGCGTCTTTGTTTGGTTAGAACGCCATCTTATGTGTGATATCGTTCCTGTATCATATACGAGGAGTCTGATAGAGATGGAAAGTTTGTTAATTTAGTGGATGGGATTAGAAAGGTTTAGAGTTAGTACAAGACTTTGTGATACAGAATTTTCGTGTTTTACTTCGGAAATAACTTTGTTGGAGTGGAAGTGTGATGTAATTTGTGGAAATAAGATCGTACATTTTCCTTCTTTATACAATGTATACGAAAATGATTCAACAAAATTTGTTCAAGCGAATACAATACAATTATTCCGAAATATCTCTGGAATATCAGAAAGAGTATAACGGACAATTTTATGTTATTTATTGATACAGAATAAAAAGTTCGTTTAAAAGTTTTAATATTGTGAGCAATCAAGATTAATTATTACGAAAAATAAACAATTTCTAACACTGAAAGATATAAAATAATAAATAAAAACCTTCTTAAAAACTAGCTTTTACTTACCCCGTTTTAAAACGAATAAATTAAGTTTACGTTTGTATTAAGGTAATGTAATGTCAAATGCTAATTCCACCACACATATTTTACGTTAGTAGACCCTAATAAAAATAATCGTACTTTCTATCTATATCCCTGAAAATGATTCAGTATTTACGTTGAATTACCTTAATACAACTAACAAATTTTATTCGTTTTAGTTCATGGCGGATATAAAAGCTTGTTTTTAAAAAGTTTTTTTATTTATTATTTTTTTGACACAAAACACACTAATTACATTATCAGCTCTTAAAACCAAAGAAAAGATTTGGAGTCGGTATATTATATCATATGAAGTACCCAGTAAATTGAAGTTAAATTTTAAAGCACGTGCGTGGAGAATTAGGCATTACAAACGAATTAGGCTGTTCCACATGGTGAATAACGCTGAGCACGTAAGGGCAGACTGGAGTAGGAACACGTTTCTAAAAGAAAAGTCTCAGGACCTTAAAGTGCATATTTCTATCAAAATCTTACGATCGAAAAATCTTACAATTACAACTTTTAAAAAGTAAAATGAATTGAAGAAAGTAAATGATAACATGTATAAAGATCAAATAAAGAACTTCTAATTTCAACAGTTTGCATCCGTTTTATAACTTTAAATTTTGATCTTATTTAGGTGGTTAACTATTGATACGAGAGTAAAATAAGTGAATAAATTAGTTCTAACAAATATATTTTTATTGATGGAATCGAAATTACGCAGTTTTCTGGAGAAATCTTCATCAGAGTAGGTTAATCTGTTTCATGTTAAATAGCTTGTAACGTAAAATACAATTAATTCCGTAACTAAACTTATATGGCAAATTCACTTTAATGCGGTAAAAAAGAAATCTTATTTTATGCCGTAGTCTCCCTATTAGAACTCTGATCACCAATAAATTTTGTTTCTCGCTACAAAAGAGAACACTGCTTAATGTGACTCGAAGCAAAAGATCCTTTTCAGGCTCGGCGGTGTACATGGAGAGACTCTGGGTCGCTTTCCTCGACAACTACGACACCAGCAACTCGCGCTTGGGTTAAATTCGGTAGAGGCAACGCGTATTTCGGGCTGGGCCTCCATGACCTGCGGGGCAAGCAATCGTCGCCTTACAGAATAGGTCAAACTTCTATAGAAAGCAACGGTATGAAGACGAGATCTTTGTTAACTTATTTCAGAGCCTCTTCACACACACACACACAATGGTCAATCGTAATACCAAACGGTTAGTCCACGTAGCAATATAGTGCTTTCAGATACAGATATGATTCCGAATCGCAATATGAACAGAAATATCAGGTAAGCATAGCAGTACCTAATGTAGCAAAATTGCATTGCAGAAATATATTAGTACTATTATTCAACTTCAAAATATATTAGTACTTTTACATTCAGCATTCCATGTTCCTGTGGCATTTTACAAATCCATTAAATGTATGAGTACCTTGCTATATTTGCATCGATCGCATCCCATTTTTCGATGGAAAATGTAAAAACAAGAAGTAAAATTCCTGAATAAAATGTAACGATAATCATTGTATTACTAAATATGCAACAAACAATAGGAACACTATTCAGAATATTCATTTTAGTATCTTCAACAAACTTCGTTCCCGCGGAGAATATTTTATAACTTTGTAACTTAGTTTATTATCCCCCACGAGGTCATACGAAGTTTGCAACTGCTTTTTAACAATAAAGTTTATTTATTTATTTCCTTTTTTCAGGTGAAAATAGCGACGACATTTTAGAAATCCCTTAACAAATCGGACCACTTGTCTTCTACATTTGTAGTTCGGTAGATCTGTGACAAATTCTAACTCAGAGGATAATTTTATCAATTAATTAATGTTGGGTGCATTCAAGAATGGTTTCGCCTATACCCAAAATCTCGAAGCTTTATAGAAATTCTCCTTCCCCTTCATGGGATATGTCAAACACCGCAGACTTCGGGCGAGAATAGTATAGAATGAATAATAATAGTTTATGGTATCAACTTCCATAACGTAGCAAGGAAACAATGTAGCCCATGTTGACGTTATGTGAAACACAGGCTGTTGACAGGGAGAATGAGATATTCATTTTGGTTGATTTTCGACGAGGTAAAGATCAATCAATTGTAATGCGAATGGGATCCTTTAGTTCTTTTGGAACCTCAACTAGAATCATTCAATCTACGAACCATCGATGCTAGTCAATGCATAGTAGTAAGTACTATCGAAGTGTACGGGTTTGCGAGTTCGATTACTGCTCTGACACCATTATCAATGCTCGAGCTGTATCTCTCTCTCTCTCTCTTTCGACACACGGTACAAATTTTATTTCCTTCCAAAATCATGGGGAATTGTGTGTGATATGTACTTCCTCTCAGTATTCTTTGATATGTTTTAATCGGATAAATGTGTTTATCAAACGGATCGCAACATTTAAATTGTTTTCCCGAAGAAACCGGTGTTCATGACTTAAACAGATTGTTATTAATGTATTCAGAAAATGTATTCATATGTTTAAATTTATCTTCAGCAGAACACGTAGTATTGTGACCTCCTAGTGAACACATTCTCCTAGGTAATTCTATGGTAACAGCAACACCAGTTACAAAAACATGTACAATATATCACGATAATCTAAAGTCATACAACTGACGTTATCTTTTCTTTTAATGGTTCAACTGTTGTCGATCGTTGTAACAAGTATATAAAAGTATAGTGAACGCAAGTCGTCAAGGTCGTGAGGTACGGATACGTTATCTCGGAGAAGTTTTTGAAACGAAAATTGAAGACTTGAAACTAGACTCATCTTATATCTTTTGTGTAATAAAGTTTTAAAATTTAACGTTTTTTTAATAATTCATTTATTGTTTGTCAAGTCGTGGTAAGTTAGCAAGGAAATCAAATAAGTGAAAATCAAAATTTTATCTTTAAATTACTATAACTTTGAAAGTTGTAAATTTCCCACGACAAAAATTGGTGGAATTAGAGTTCATTAATTTCAACTACCAAAATTTTAATTCAATTCTGAGATGGTGTATTTGAGAAATAATATTTTCACGAAAAAATGATACTTTGATATTGTTGTTGAAATTCTAATCGTATGTTGCCATTTTATGTATCTGAAGGTTACTTTTTCTATAAAGTGAAGTGTCTACAATCAGTAGATTAACTGGGTTTCAATTTCCAAGTGAATTTGATCGAAATTTTCCCGATTTTTTAGCTGGCGGTTCTATGCACTTTAGGCTGAGGAAAAATCGACAAAATAATATTTAAGTAAAACCAGATAATTAAAAAACTAGTATATAAAATTTTAGGCCGATATATTTTTATTTCCTTATATAAAAAATTACCTTATATATATAATTTTATTATACAGTTCCTGTTATACAGTTATAGGTGTTGAAGAGGAGTCTCAGAACGGCAATATTTGGCAATAAACATATGTCCGAAAATGCGTTGTTCGGAAGAGATAAACGACTTTGAAATAACGTGAAAGGATACGCTGCACGTGCATGTTCACATACACACGGTCCAAAAGTCCTGCAGTGTCCTGAATGACCTCCGCTGCAACCATTACACGGGTAAGGAGATCGTCCTGTGACTCCACGTCTCGTAAACAATACTCTTCATGTAGCCCCAAAGGAATAAAGTTCAGAGGTTTTAAATCGGGTGATCGTGGCGGTCAATGAATCGGTCCACCGCGTCCTATCCACCTGTCCTTATATGTTTGGTGAAGGTATTGACGGACGTCGCGTGAAAAGTGGGTTGGCGCACCATCATGCTAAAACCACATCGTCCGACGGATATGCAATGGCACATCCTCCAAATGATGCACCAGTACGTCTTGCAGGAAAGTCAAGTAGCTGTGACCCGTAGAATACACGGGCCAATCAGATGATCATGGATAATACCAGCCCACACATTAATATCGAAACGATGTTGAAATCGATGGCTATGTGTGGCCTGAAGGTTTTCCTCATCCCAAATGTGGCTGTTACAACGGTTGAGCAGACCTTCGTTTGTGAAATATGCTTCATCTGTGAAAAGAATGATCAAAGGAAAGTCAGTAACGTCGACACAACGGTGTAGGAACCACGCGCAGTAATCGGCACGTGTTGGTGCAAAATCAACTGGACCCGATGTCTGCACCCTCTGGAGGTGGTATGGGATAAGTTGCTGTTCATGGAGAATTCGCCAGACGCTGCTCTGGGATACATCCACGGCACATGCGATGTCGCGGGTTCTCGTAGACGGGTTCTGGTCGACCAGTTGGAAGACTTCCTCTTCCACGTCAACAGTGCGACGCGTCCGGTCACGACCACAATCAGCTCTATTAGCCTTGAAGATGCCCGTTTCCCGTATCCGTTGTTCCAATCTTGCAAAAATGGCATGTGATGGACGAGCACGACTCAGAAGTCATTTGTGATACAGGTGTAGTGCTAATCGACCATTTCGTCCACTTTCACCGTAGATGAGCAACATGCCTCCGCCATTTTTAATGCACCGTCTTTCTCGATAGCTCAGTGGCAACTGATGTACATGCACAACAATTTATTGGATTGCTCTCTGATGACACGTGACATGACGTCACACAAGACATCACGTGACATGAGACACCGTCCTCTGTCAATGTGTATTGCCTTCCATCGTTCAATAGTAGTTTATCTTCCGAACGGCGCATTTCCGGACATGGGTTTATTACCAAATATTTCTGTTCTGAGTCCCCTATACAACACCTATAACTGTGTAATAGGAATTCTGAATCTCCCTGACCATATGCATAATTTGTTTTGCAAATACGTGTCTTAATCACCTTTTGGAGTACAAATAGTAGGAACTTTAATATGAAAATACTGATATTTTATTTTAACTTCGAGTTCGAGACAACGTCATCGATGCAAATAATATAGCTAATACTTGTTAAAATATTTCAGTACTCAAGTCAATTAAATTAATGGACGGAAAGGCGTATAGTCAAAATTCAAAATTAAAATCAATAGTCAAAATTAAAAGAATTGAAAGAGTTTTCACTTACGCAGTCGGCAACGTCAAGCTGGAAAGGTAGAAAAGAAAACGTACATAAATAATTCACTCACAAGGGAAACTTTCAACAAGCGCAGGTCGAAAATGGCCCGGATTTTTAAATTCTGAAACATAGTAGCTATTTGTATGTCTTGTCAAAATATCAACGACTGGAAGACACTAAAACAAAACCCGATAAATTTGCCTATTTTTTGCATCTATTTTGCACATACACTTTGAACAATCATGAGGAAAGTCAACCCTTTCTACTACAGGCTAAAATTGTTGCAACAGCAAAAGGTCACCGACTGCTGCTATATGTTTTGCTTTGTGTGCCATGATATCACCTCAATATCCTCCTCCGATTCTGAATCTCGTTGATATAACAAAATACGAATATCTTTCGCTTTATAGTTAAGATCTTTCACATATTTGTGAGACAATAATTATTACTTTGTTATTGGTGTCAAAATACCGAAACAATTTTTTATTGTATCATTTTAAGTATCAGTGGCATTTTACTGCAATACAAAAAAGTGAGGGAAGAAAAACGAAACACATTGTGCTAATAGTAGCTTTAATAAATATTAACACTCTCCTAAACACTCAATTTTTTAATCCTTTTCCAGTTTTCAGATTATTTCAGCTTGAAATTATTAATTGAGATAAATGAATTTATTTCATCAAACTGGAAGTAAATAAAGAAACAAAAACTAAACAATATTTCGAATGGTATTTGGAAAATAATTAATTAAACGGATATTAAACTGATTATTTGGTGAAATTGAGTCACGTTTTGTTTTACTTTTATTTCTTGAATGGTGAAGATATCTGAAAGTCGGACGAATAAAAGCTGAGGCACGTGATTCGGTTGTCGTTGCTCGTCCGCTTGCTAGTTGAGAGTTGAAAAAGACCCACAAAAATGGCTCTTTGCCGTGCTTTTTCGTAATTTTTTTCCAGTGCTTTCCAGTGTGCCATCGTCGTGACTATTTTGAGAAGATATATTAATTGTCTATATTGTTTGGTACAAAAATTACAGGATCACTTTCGTCCTATGCTTGTTGAAAGCAGGGCTGGCAATATTCTTATTCTTATGAATAAAATATGATAAATTGAAAAATCGTTCGCTATTCTTCGTAGAAAAAATAACGAATAAAATGTTATTCCTTTATTCGACAAACTTTAAATTACAATTAAAAAGTTATTATTTTATTTGGCCAAACTCTAAATGACGGAAAACAACTTTCATTCGACGTACATAAATGACGAATAAAAAGTTATTATTTTATTCGACCAAATTTGAATGACGGATAACAAGTTACTTTTGTATTCGTCTAAATTTGAATGACTAAAAACAAGGTATTCTTTCATTGCTGTAAGTAAATGACGAATAAAATGTTATTCTTTTATTCGAGCAATAGTGATTGACGAATAACAAGTTATTTTTTATTTGACCCATAAACGAATTATGATTTATTCTTTCATTCTAAACAAAAGAATAAAAAGATAATTTAAATTACTCTTTTTTGTTCTCGGTAGAATAAATGACAAATACGGTTATTGATTTTTTTTCTGTAACGAATAGCTAAGTCGAATGTGAATTGTGGTTGTACTGTTCATAATTAGTATTTAATTATTATCTTATGTATTCACATACAAAACTAATAAATAATTATATTGTGCAGTAAATGTTGATATTCTTAAGGTTAATTGAGGATTTATCTTAAAATAAAGTATCACTAGAAATTGTTTATTGAATATTTTATGAGATTATAATTTTTTTATGAATATACGTATTAATTCTGATATAAAACAGTTTATTCAGATTTTCACTAACTAATATTGAATGAAAAATTATGAACAATTCGTAATAAAATTTGAATGACTCGAGTCAACATCCCAATTTCTTATAATTTATCATTGCACATGAAAGCAGGAATTTACTTAAGTTCTTTAAGTGATATAAAATGTTTACAAACAATTCAGAATGCATTAATGTACTTTTGATTTTTTAACGATCAAACCGTTATAAATAACACCGTTTCAGAGTTAATACTTTTAGTATTTGCATGTAAATAATTTAAAGCTTTAATCATAAAAACATGTGATTCCAAAATAAAACATTCATACGTCGTAGTGTTCTTGAAGTGAGACTTTGGATGACCTATTTTAGGTGTTTATGTTCCTGTAATTTAAAAATAGTTTCTAAATCCAATGTAGTACTCAAGCTTTTGAAACATTTGTCACACGTACTTGAGAATTAAGATAATCATCCTAATTAAAATCATAGACACTTGCAACTTAGAACACGATGTTTTAATACCTGACGTACACCTTGTCAGCCATATTGGCTGCAAACGCATTTCAAAATTTATTCTTAATTGCTTATCACACATATCACAACACATTACAGCGTTTGTAATAATTACACCGTATGTAATAATTATAAGGAACACTTTATGGATGAATTCTAGAGAAGGGAACAGAGATGAGCGTAAAAAGACACCTCCGAATGCAACATTGCAGATCGCAATATTATAATGAAGTTTCACACAACCCACTGGGCGCTACGATATCTCTGCTGTGTACGAGTCATAGGCGACCTGGCGTAATAATGCAAGGAGAGTTTTGATTAAACGTTTTTGAAATTCATATGATACTCACAATGCACATGGGCACGTAGCAAGCATTATCACAATATATCTACGAACCACCGTTCACGTAAAAATACACATGTTGCAAGCGAGAGAGATACAGGAAAACACTCTAAATGCACCTGTGCGGCAACCAGTGAGAATGCAACAGCAAGCCCCATGTACTACCATTACGCATTTCCTCGTTACAAAGTACAATCGGAACTCAGAAGATTACAACTGTAACCAATCTTAGATAACACTACACTTTAATCTTATTCATTATACCAAGATGCGATGCTTCGGCCAGTTATTTCGTTGGTTATTATATCTCTGGGTTCCATTTTATGTCATCAGCTTCGCTCGACACAACGCGTTTGGTACACACCACGCCTTAGATTCTTTGTAAGAAACACACTGCTGATTTCTCATTTACCCACACACATATATATACATAAAATAATTTTTGAAAGAAAGTATTATAAATTAACAAAATTAAGAAGCAGCAAAAGTACGCAAAAGAGCGTAACCGAATATGATGAGTGAAAAGTCTCGTAATGTCTACCAATATGGAAACGGGACAATAAAAATAGACTCTGTAAATATAAAGAAATAAATACATTCCCAAGACACAATATAATTCATTTTATTACTTTTATTAATATCCATATATTGCTTGAAAAACATTCACAGTGTAACAGTGTTCTGTTCAAAACAAGTTATTCCTTGCAATACAAAAAGTATAGCCTTTTGTGTTATCAATTGTAACAAGAATAAAAATACCAAAATAATAGAATATCTTGTAATTTTTTATTTATTGCCAAGAATCCTACTCTTCCGCCTGACCGAGACGGGGGTGAGAAATTGGGATGGTCAGGTTTTGGGATACTTTGTTTCAAATCATTAATTATCTCGAGTGTGTTTGAGAAACGTATCCGATCGAGCAGAGTTTTAACCCACGTTCTAGAGTTCAGAGGTATTGTGGGAGATACGACGCTACCACTAGACCACTGATGTCAGTAATGTTACTTTCTCATATACGTAGTATATAAAAACGTTCACGATTAAAAAATCGAAAGCGAGATTTATACGGAAATATCCGATTTGGCGATCCCTGATTCTGAAAAAGTGTTTTTTGGCATAACGTACGTCCGTCTATCCGTCTGTACGCAGCGATTCTGAGTAAATGAATGAATCAATTTAATTCGCTTTTTGTATTTACGGCAGAATTTACTTGTCGATGTTTGAGCTCTAATTTTTTATTACTTGAAAACAAGGGTACTTTACATGAAGGTCAAAGTACTCTTTTGAATGTTTCTCAAAATCGGCTTCAACGATTTGCTTAAATTTTCTGCACGTAAAGTACAATTAGTAAGCATTACATCCGCATCAGCGGTATTTCGCTGGAAAGTTTGGTATTACAGAAATATTACGAAATTACATTTTCCAAACACTTTTGCGATATTTCTAAGACTTATATGTCGCTAAATGTTTTGAAATAATATTCTGAATATTTATTTTACTTTCAAATAAAAGACAGAAATAACTTCATCTATCGACTTTAAGCATGAATAGAGTACAGGAAGACGACCAAAATATAGAGGACCACGTCAGAAATGACCTTTTCACAACATAATTTTTTCTCACTCTATGCTGCACACGGAGAAACGTATATGAGAAAGTATGTGCGATGGTTTTGCACCTCAAGTACAAAAATGTAATAATAAAAGAAGAAACCACTGCTGTCCGTAATATTCATATGTTGAACGAATCGTGTCCATTGCTAGAACCCTGTCTAATCACAAATGACAAATTTTGACTGCTGAATTTATGGACTTCATACATAAGAATGTAATATAATTTTGTTAAAATTCCCTCCCTATCCTAGTTTTGTGGATTTTGCGCAGAAATGGATGGGTATGTGATTGGACTGGCAATAAAATTCGGGAGAGAGAAAACTGAGAAATAAAATGTTCCTTCGACAACCAAAAAATTAGAATGTTTTATTTTAAAATTTTCTAATTGACCATATAAAAGCAAATTTTGTGCCTAGAATATAAATTCGTTTCCCCTCTTTGATAATTTTGAAGTAATTTTTTCCGTCAGCTAAAGGACTTGCATAATCTTGCTCTTACCAATGCGCGAATTTTACGACAGTTTTGAATATTTATTCATTGTAGACTTCAAAGAATGCGAATACATATATATATTAATTTTAATCCTCTCTTTCAAAAAATGCAAATTTAGAAAACGTTGAAAAAAACGGAATAAAATTTGTCTGGTAGGTTGTAATTAGGCACTACGAAAGTAAAATGATGAAAAATAAACATATTTTCCAACCTCGCCATTTCAATTTGTTTATTTCTCGATAAAAATCGTTCCCTTGTTATTTCAGTTTACAAATGAAAAATAGGAAATTTCGTTCACCTCACCTAAAATTAGTAACAGTCCTTAAAAACGTGAAGAAAACATTTTACACACACACACACACATTATATATATATATATATATATATATATATATATATATATATATATATATATATATATATATATATATATATATATGTGTGT
>NNCF01132316.1:323851-342888 GCA_002313205.1 Laupala kohalensis | reverse complement strand
TATATATATATATATATATGTGTGTGTGTGTAAGCGTATGATATATATGTAAGCGTATTAAAATTTTGTAAAACACTATCGTTTGAACCCATTCCCTTACCAAATCTCTTTAAATGACGTAACACTGCGACTCATCTTTTACATACTTGAACAACAAGAAAAACTTGAAAAATGAGGTTCGAACTGGAAAAGAAATTCACACATGGTCTAAAAAATTCAATATTCAGTGATTTCGTCAAATTTCATAAAACATTAAATATCGTATAAGGTGTGTGAGCCAAAGGTGAACCATGCTCTTAGGGGAACACTTTTTTCTATTCTCCTATGAGTTGACCTACCATTATCGAACGTAGTTGCATATCTTCGAACGTAGTTGCATTCTATCGGTATTTTGAGAAATGACATGTCTAGGAGGTATCGTGCGCTAACTACTGATCGTTTTGAGGTGAAATGTTGTCTGTTGTAAATTCCTCATTGTTTTTTTATATTACGTCCAAACATGCATTATCGAATACTCCTCTCATTTCCATAAATATTATATTCTTTTTCGTGTTTTCAGATCATCTAGCAGTCGAAGAACAGCATCTTCTGTGCCCTTTCTTAATACATAATGTCTATTATCCAACTTTTCTTACCGTTCCAAAGAATCCATTAGCCTCTTTGTGATTTATTTATCAAATATCTTCCCTTGGGAAGGCACCAGAGGTAGTTGTTCATACAACTCTGGTTTGCTTAGGTGTCTTGTTATATCTTTCATTTATAATAAATAAATAACATTTTTTTTATATTTATGATATTACTCTCAGAATTTCCATACATCTGGAAAATGTCCCTTTTTTACAAACATTATATTACTTCTACCAGCAATCTCCATAAAATTATATAGTAGTCTTAACAATGCTTAGGTTATCCCATTTTTGCTTGGTACCTTTTTTCTCTTAGTTCCTTCACAAATTTTCTCAATTCAGTCAGGATCATCCAGTTTTCTCTTCCTTCATCATCTTCTCCGTAGCTCACTTCCTCACTGTCCTCATCTACGTCATCTCCAAGTAAGAATCTCTGTATTCTATCTCCTATCGCTTCCATGTCCACAGATGTCTTCCCTTGCCCATATTTTTACTCCATATCTCCATCCTTCTCTCCATATTCGCTGCTTATTTGAATCGGAGTTTTCATCTTTAAATTTTCAAAACCCTGTTTCTTCACGTCCTTAACATATATCTTAAACCCTATCTGTTTATCTGTGTAACTTCTAAACACTTTTTCCTCATCCATCTTCTTCGATAATTCCCTTCGCAACTTATTATTCTTTTCCCTAAGAACCTCGTGCATCATATCCATCCGCTTCCCCTCGTTTGTTCCACCTCGCACTCTCTGCATTCCTTAAGTAAATTGATTTGAATTTCAAGTATAGATTCCTCCATATTCTTTCTCTCTACCATATTCGTCACCACATCTCTATTTCTTCTTTCGTCCCATATTTATTTAATCAAATAACTCTTATTATTCTTCGCACATACGTCTTGCCATCTTCGTTTTTTCGGTTTCTCCGTCACACTAACTGTATCCTCGCACGCTCTCTACTTACTTCATTCACAAACTCTCACCCTTCTATCTAAAAATCTCGCATTTTTTCGTTATTTTCAAATCTATTACAGATTTATCAAGTGACTATATAAGATTTTTGTCCATTTATATTTGTTAGCAGCAAAACATTGTTCAATATTTGTTTCTCCGGTGCCCGTCTTTGTTTATTCGTCACCCTGTCACACATTCGTTGTCGATACATACCATACAAATCACCTCGTCCTCCTCATTTCTTTCACGATTTTCTCCATTCTATTCATGCATTCCTTTATATCCGTAAAAATATTGGCAATAAATATTCCCCAGAACAAAATTATATTACCCTATAATGGGGATGTATTTATCAAGAACCGGTACTCTCACTGCTGTATAGTTTAGAATCACTGCCGCCCACGGACTCTTCTTGCACACAGTAGGAACTCTTTACCGATATGTATACCTAACTTAATAATTTCAATGATTACAAATTAAACATAGTAGTGCATAATATAGGTTATTATGAATGTTCAACTGATTATTTAACCTAAAATAAAATAATGGGAGATTATTTTATTCCATCCTCAAGTTTATATTAAAATGAGCCCAAAAAATAGACAATGAAACCACTTGTGAGGTAAAAAGTGAAATAATGCGAGGTAGAGAAGGGTATGACAACGACACTTCAGCTGTATTTGAAAAATATTTTATGTAAATAAGGGAGATTCTTTTCTTCTTAATTTTGAAATGCATTCTTTAAACAAATGTAAGAAACTTTCTTCATTACACAGTTGGAGAGCAAATGTACTTCTTTTAAGTTTTAGCTTATTTATATGTAATGAAGGCAAAAAATAATTTCTTATTATAATAGATACATTAAAACATTTTTGAATTACCTTCTTAACTAAATACTTAATTTACAAATTACATAACAGTTTCCTCTCTGTATTTTCTCGTACAATCCTAGGTCTCAATTCGAAAATATACTTTATGTTCGATGAATTACTAACCAAGGAAAAACTAGTGATTGAAAAGAATTGCACACTCCTTAGTCAGAATGACCACCATTCTCATACGATTAATGTATTCTTTGCAACACAAAGAAGTGCAGGTTCATTTGATACTATTTGTACCAAGAACAAAAATAAACCAGAAAAAGAAAACGTTTTGTATTGTATTACTAAAAATAATTCATTCTCGACGGCAGCACGATAAAAGAATGACATATTATTAATTGTACGTCAAGCAAGAGTAACGTTTTGCTCGGAAGTTGCATGCTCACCTCGGAGGAGAGCGGACGTTCTCGGAATGGGTTCCTGTTGGGAGTGGGCTCCACGGTGAGTGTTTTCGGTTTTGAAGTACAGAAGTACAGCTCCTCGCTTTATTTCTTAAATTTCAAGGGTGTTTTTTTAAGAAACTGTTTTATAAGAACCAAGACAAGAAAATGATTTGTATCAAGCAGTGGCGTGCGGCCATAGGTCGCTGGGTAAGGGGTCATCGACCGCAAGTCGGTCGTTGCCCGGTTGTGGTTACTTGTGAGGCGAAAATCCTCACTATTTTATCGTTTACATCGATATGTGTTTTGTTAGTTGTAGGAGGAATAGAATTAAGTCCAGGACCGGGGACCAATAACTCCACTCTGGAGAACCTCCGCTCTGATGTCTGGGATGTTCTGAAGAGAGTGGCAGGGATCCCTGAGCTCTTTCTGGAGATGAAAAATTTTCAGCAGAGGTTAGGGAGCCTAGAATCGTGGGTATCAGCCCTAGAGACAGAAAAAAGTTTTCTGGCTCGAAAGGTGAACTACCTCGAGAACCAGTCTCGACGGAACAATCTCGTGGTGTTCGGGCTGGAGGAACTTCGTGGTGAGACATGGGAATACTCGGAGAGATTTGTGAGGGATGTTGCGAGTCGAATATGCGTTAAACTCACCCACAACGACATTGAGCGTGCCCACCGGACGGGAGGAAGAAGAGGACGTCAACCCATCGTTGTGAAGTTCTCATCCTACAAAAAGCGAGAGGAAGTGCTACGAGCGGCCTCCGTGCACCTGCGCGGTGACCATACGCGTAACGCGGAGGACTTCTTTGCAAACGTAAGGTATACGAGAAATAAAGTGTATTCTTATTTGCAGGATGCCAGAGAGAGAGGGCAAAGGGCGTCACTTGTTTTGACAAGTTGGTGGATGACAACGGCCTCTGCCGTCGTCGCCGCTCCTGCTCACACCACTGCTCACACCACTGTGCGGGGAGCATCGTTTTCAAAGGCAGATGTCGAAATCGCCACCCATCCTGCCTCTGAGGTGACCGCCCGAGCAGCGGTACTGCCGTCGCCTCCGACGGAGCAGCCCCCTCGTCCCCCACCGACACCATCACCACTCCCAGCGTTGGCATCGCCAGCGGAGAAGAGCGCGCTGTTCCGCCTGCACGGAGGAACACCACCGACCCGCAGCCAGTCCAAAACGTGCGCAGCCACTCCACGAACACCTGGGACTACAGCAAAGTAGTGCAAACAGGAGCGACGAGGAAAAGAACAGTAAGTAGGAGATACGGCATGAAGTAATAAGAATTGGATATCTCAATATTGAAGGGTTTTCTAGCAACCTCGCTCAGGTGGATTTTCTGAGATTTCTGGAAAAGTTTTCGTATTTGGGACTTGCGGAGACTTGGGTGAAAACAGGACAAAGTTTAGAAATAGCTGAGTACTCTTCTGTAACAAAGACACAACGAAGGACCGGAAAGGCGGTCGCCATCCTGGCGACGTTGCCATAGCGTGCAAAAATAGTAATATACATAGTTTTCGTGAATTTGGGGGTTTGTGAGTTGAACGGGAGGGGGGCGTAATTGCCGTGAAAATAGAAATACCAAGTTTTAATATCTTAGGTATCATAATGTTAGTTATCTACAGGCAATCATGGGAATCCAAATACTACAATGAACATTTTTTCGATAAATTAGACTTAATAATAAATGATTTTTGAACCAAATACCCAACAACAGGGTTCATTTTCATGGGGACTTCAAAGGCCATATTGGTGAAGAGACAATCTTCATACCAATCAACGATGATAGTACTTTTATCTCGGACTGTCCATCTCCAAATAGGAAATATAAAATATGCAACGCCGAAGGAAAATTATTATTAAGCGTCTGTAGCAAGCATAATCTTGAAATATTAAATAGAGCTTTCGGCTCGTGTCGGGAAGGTAATATAACATTTATCAATAAAAGCGGAGAAAGTGTTATAGACTTTGCCCTAACATCAAAAAATATTCTGCATTTGCTACACGATGTTTGGGTGGAAACTACGATAGTCTGGTATCACATGGCATTATGTCTTGAAATACGATTGAAGGCAGAGGTGACGAGGCGACTACAGCACTCCCTCTCATGAATTGGACTGAAGACAAGAAAATTAAATTATTTGAAAACTTTGAAAGAAATCTCGGAAAATTGCACACCGTTGTGCAGAAAAAAATACTCTTGAGAGATTTAAACAACGCGGTTCATTGTTTAGAAGATAACTTAACTTCAACTGACAGAGACTTGCAAGTATTCCCACACAATAAAACACAAAGAAAAGACAACGATTAGTTTACCCGGGAATGTAGAGAAAAGAAGAAACAGACGTCGGACGCAGTACGGAATTATCAGCTTTTGGGAGGGGAAGTGCATCGCAATACATACTTAAAATTAGGGAAAACCTACAAGGAGACTCTACGAAATGCTAAAAGTGTTTGGCAGGAACGAGAAAGAAAGCGCCTACGTGACATAGTAACACACAGAAATTCCGCAGACTCTTGGACAGTCATTCGTAACTTAAGATGTAAACAGCAGTCAACAAACAATTTAGAGGCATGGATATGGGAAGATCATTTTAGGAAATTGCTGTTCCACAATAATACTCTCATTGAATCCGAACGCGTTTCACCAGTAGATACAATACCTGTACTAGACGAACCGATAGTAGTAGACATTGAAGAAGCTATAAGTCACTTGAAGTGTGGTAAAGCTCCCGGTATAGATGGCCTCCCACCATAATGCATAAAAGCTCTTCAAACATCGTTAAGTCCAATTTTAAAACGTCTGTGCAACTATATGTTGGATACATCTACTTTCCCTGAATCATCGAGAAAAGCGGTAATTCAACCGATATATAAGAATAAAGGCGACACAAACGACCCAAATAATTATAGAGGAATATCTCTTCTCAGCGTGATAGGTAAAGTTTTTAGTTCAATATTGTATAACCGTCTCAAAAAATGGGTTGAATTAAATAAAAAAATTTCAAGCGAGCTTTCCAAATAATTACAGCACAGTAGATAATATATTTATAATATACTCTCTGGCGGAAACTGCCACCTCATCAAAGAAAGGGAAACTATTTTGTGCATTTATAGATTTCGAGAAAGCTTTTGATACAACAGATAGAGTACTCTTCGGCAAAACCTAGGGAAAGTAGGAATCTCACAAAAAATTCATCAACGTGCTAAAGGCAATTTATCACGGAGACAGTGCATGTGTTAAAACCCACAGGTATTCTACAACAAATGTTTTTAATCTGTTCGTTGATGTTATTGACCATTTGAATATCGCGCAGACGGAGGCACATATTGTGACATACTCAGGAAGGTCTATACCGGCACTATATTTGCGGAAGACTTGGTCATCATCTCTAAATCCGTAGTGGGACTCCAAAGAGGGTTATATGCCCTAGGCACGTTTTGCAATGATTGAAAAATAAAATTAAATGTTAAAAAGACAAAAATAATGATATTAAAAAACGGGTAGGTATTAAGCAAAGAAAAAATGGGTATTCAATGGTATCACCTTATATATTGTTAAAGAGTTTACATACTTAGGGGTACAGCTGTCAATGAATCTGGGTTGAAATAGACACCAAGAAAGAGCTAAAAGAAAAGGTATGCTTGCGCTCAAGGAAATAAAAAATGTTCCATTAGAGTCCCTAAAATTGCCTCAAAGCCATGGGATAAAATGTTTAATTCAGTATTAGTACTCATTATAGCATACGGAGAAGAATTTTTTTTGGGGTCTTTAGGGCTCGTCAACATCGAGGTCATTAGAGCCCATGCAGGTGGGGAAAAATGCAGTTTTTACACTCTCTTTTTGCATAGAGAAGAGCCGTAGTGACTCTTCCCTGTGTGTGGGACTCGCCGAATATCTCGACCATACCCACTAAAAAACCCTCCTGAATTCAACAAATATCTAAATATAAAGATAAAAGAAAAGAAAACAGAATACCAATACATTCTATCACAAAAAGGAAAAAAAAATCTAAATATTATATTTTCTAATTACAGAAACGAACTATGAATAGAAAGAAGACAGGAAAGATGAAAAAGAATGCAAATTTTAAACCCTCCCGAGAACTTGTGGGAGGAGCCCCGATTTACTGCTTCCTCATTTCCTCTGATACCCACGTGTCCGGGAATCCAGCAAAACATTCTGTTCTTTCCATCACTTTCCAGTGATAAAAGTACATCCTGGATGTTCTGCATAAACTTATTAGCCGGATACATATTCTGGATTGCTTGAAGGGCACTTAGCGAATCAGAACAAATCAGGAAATGTGACCCGCGGGAGCACTTTGTTGATTGCAATGCTCTCAATATGGCGTAACACTCAGCGGTGTAAACGCTGCAAAGGTCTCCTAGACGGTAGCCACAGGTCTCACGGTGAAACACCACGGAGCAGCCGAAACCATCAGCTTGCTTCGACCCGTCGGTAAACACAGGGAAATGGACCCGGTGTTTGTCGAGGATTAGATGAAAGTATGTCCTCAACATCGAAGCTGGAGTGTTCTTCTTGTCATGACGCAGAAGATCGAAAATAATCTTCGGCTTGTGCAAAGCCCAAGGAGGAGTCTTACTAAAACCACATTAGGTGTGCGTATATTCAAGGTTTCTAAAATTTGTTTGGAGCGATATCAAAAAGGTTTGGTTGCTCTCAGTCTGTTGTTGTAGAAACGGATGGAAGAAGAGGAAGGATGAAAGACTGTGTTGTGCACCAGATTGTCGGGTAAAGTTAGCACCTGGTAAAAGTATCGAAGCATGAGGTGTTGCCGCCGGAGGTAAAGAAATGGTTCGCCACTCTCGGTATACAAACTCGGAATGGGACTAGTGCGGTATGCTCCCGTAACTAGTCGAATTCCTGCATGGTTGACACTATCCAACTTCTTTAAATAGCTTGCACGAGCAGAGCTATATACAGCGCAGCCATAATCGAGACGAGATCTTATGAATGCTCGATAAAACTGGTGCAACGAGGAGCGATCAGCGCCCCATTCTCTGCTACTCTGTCACTTCAATAAATTCAGAGACTTTAATGTTCTTGCTCTTAGGTCTGTCAGATGTTCAATCCAATTCAGTCTCTGATCAAAGATTAGATCTAAGAATTTCACAAAAGGATAGAATTTTAGAACGTTGTTCCCCAGGGCGAGGTGAGGTTCTGCCAGAAGGCTTGTTTTTATACTGAAAGGAACAAAGCGTTTTTTCTCAGCAGAGAAACGAAAACCTGTCGTTTTCGCCCAGTGGTGTAATCTATTCAGGACGAATTGGATTTGTTGCTCCGCACCTGTGACACTCTGAGAACCCGACCCTGATAATTGAGTCCAGATATTCGGACTCGAGAATACCTTCGAGATATCTTTCGGATTGACTCCCATACTTTAGTGGACGATGTTGTTCTCTAAATGGTGTTTAGAAACTCTTTCCAGGAAGAGGATTTGGATTCTTTGATAGTTCTGCGCGTTTTTGCTCTAGCAATCCGATATGCGGCGAGGTTTTCCGGAGATGGCCTAGCCATAAATTTCCGCAATGCTCTTCGCCTTGCCCGAATGGCGGACCCACATGCGTCGTTCCACCAGGGGACATGAGTTCTTCGCGGAAAAATAAATGTTTTGGGAATGGATTCTTCAGCGGCGTGATGAATCACCTGGGTCAGATAGTCGACCCTCTCTTGGACACCACCCGTGTCTCTGAAGACAGACAGAGAGCGGTACAGTGTCCAATTTGCCTTTCTGAGAATCCATTTCCGTGGCTTGCATTCGGGAACAGTCGCACGTTCCTGCAAGGACAACCAGATAGGATCATCGCTACCATGCAGATTATCTTCTACCCTCCATTGAAAGATATCAGCAACTTCAGGAGAGCAAAATGACAGGTCTATAGCAGTCCATGGCAAACGCAAAGTGGGTCATCTCCCCGGTGTTCAGTAGACATAAATCATCCCGCTCAAAGGCCGCTCAGCAGTCGGCCCCTGGGGTAATCGCTCGACGAGACCCACAGTACACTGTGGGCGTTGAAATCTCCGAGGAGGAATGGTCGAGGGAGATGGTGAATTTAATCTCTTAGGGAGGTCTCCGAGAAATCTCGTGTCGGAGGAAGATAGATTGAACACACGGTCATGGCTGCCACGCTTTGAATTTTGACTGCTATAGCCTGAAATTGAGTTTGTAGGAGAACAGGTGAGCAGAGGATCGTGTTCCTAACAAACACGGCAACTCCACCTCTTGCTCGATCTCCCGTGGTGTCGTCATATCTGAAGCTGCTGTATCCTCGCAGAGAGGGTGAGTGTTCTGGTGAAATGTGTGTCTCTTGTAGGCAGATGCAGATAGGATTACGACGCGCTAAGAGTTGTAACTCTTCACGTAGAGTCCTATAGCCATTGAGATTCCACTGAAGTATGGAAGCCATTACTATTTGGAACCTCCGGGGTCAGGTTCGTGAATGTGTGTTTCCGCGTCACCGTCGGACAATACACATTCTGACTCGGAGGAAGAAAGTACAGAGACGTTCTTTTTACGTCTGAGCGATTTTTTCTTGGTGTTTTCAAGAATTGAACAGGTTTCAGGGGTTTAGCCCTAGAACCCTGCTTTGTCTTTGTCTCTGTCTTTGTTGTTGGTGCAGTAAGTTTACTACTACTTGATTTCTTTGTAGTAGACGGATTGCTATGCTTTGTAGTTGGTGGTGTTTTAGGTTTGACAGGAACGACTGAAATATCTTTCTTTCCACATTTGCACTGACATATGCACGACGTGTTCGTCAGTGAAATCGGCTTGAACAGATACAGTTTTCATCTGCTTTGAAGTCTTGGCTGCGGTGGAGTAACTAGTAGAAAATTCAGGGTGTAAAGCCCTGTATTTCTTCCGCGCTTCACTGTACGGGATCTTCTCCGTAGTTTTAATTTCCTGCACTTTCTTTTCTTCGAGAAAGGCGACACACTCCCTGCACCATACCGGGTGGCTACCTGTGCAATTAATGCACTTTGCAGGCTCATGACATGAGACGCCGGGTTCGTGTGCCTCCTTTCTGCACTTTCCACAGGTATCACGTCCCTTACACGATGTTGTCTTGTGTCCAAACCTCTGACACTTATAACAGCGCAGAGGGTTTGGTATAAAGGGACGGGCCGGCAGGTTCAGTCATCCAGCCTTCAGATCCTTTGGTAGTTTAGGACAGTCAAATGTCACGATGAAGGAACTGGTCTTCTCCAGAACACCATTTACCTTCCTCATGATTTGACTGACCTCAACTACGTCTCCCATTTTACAACAAGTTCTTCAGTTGTCATATCCATTATGTCCGTGCAACTTACGACCCCCTTGCTGCGATTAAGCGCACCATGGAGCTCGCTTATCACAGGGAACTCTCCCAATAAGGTACATTTTAATAGTGCCAACGCTTGCTTGTTGGTGTTGGTTTCCAACAGCATTGACCCATTACGCAACGTTTTAATGGATATCAGCGTTCCAACTAAACCCTGCAATCCTTTGTAAATATAGAACGGGGACACTTTTTCAAGTGTCCCGTCTATACGTGTCATAACGACAAAAACATTTTCATGTGAAATGTTGCTTCTTGTTATCCTTTGTTCCTGAAGCAGGAGGGCTGTCAACCCTCGGTCGCTTCGAAGATCCTGAGGCGTAGTACTTACCCTGCGGCTCGCTCACTCCGCAAGGCAGGGAAAAACAGGAATCTTTCATTTTGTCCCACGAGTTCGGAGGAAATAAATGTCCGGTGACGTGGAGCCCCCGCATCACGCCATTAAACCTTGCTCAACTGAGGTTCGGCAGTTGCCCCAGAGGTTGCACGCTAGCGAGTGTTTGTCCTCAACACTCATTCACCTCATCGGCGCGTAACACACCTTGAGGTTGAGGGTTTTTTTTATAGAGGTTTAATCCTTCCTCGCGACCCGGTCAATGAAGGCAAGATCTCCGTCCTTTGAAACATTCTTGTTTCCACCATCGCGCCAATGGTGGTCGCTGAAGTATGTCCAAAGCTTACGGTGTCCGAGGACTGGTGGCGCAGTACCAGTCCCCAGCCCGGGGCCGTAGGTTCAGTAGAAACTGAGCACCCTGCGGGGAGAAGAAGAAGAGAAGAAGAAGAGAAGAAGAAGAAAAGGAGAGGAAAGATACCCTAGCTTTAATAGCGTCGGGATCGAAAAGAACAAGTGGTGACGAAGGGAGGTCAGGAGAGAGAAAGGAAGGAGCCTCGCACAAGTGGAAATAACGCCAGACTCAGCTCGGGGCCCCGTGTTCGCCAAACACGTACTTACTAGATGTAAGCCCCCTGGGGGCCAAAGAAGAATTATGGGGAACAGGGGATAATTCTCTTTTTGCCTCTCTCCAGACCGGTTATCTGAAACACATTCTAGGAATTTCTCCAAGCACAGTTAATAGTGGGATTCTGTGGGAATTCGGAGAATATTCACTAAACGGTATCTTTAATGTTAATCATGGCTTCTCATCGAAAGTGGCAACAAAAATGAAATTGTACTAGAATATTAGAAAAAACAATGATGTCGGTTGGTGCACAAAAAATAAATTTATTTTAAGTAAATCAAGACTTGGGGACTTCTGGCACAATGACGCAAATGAATACAATTATGCAAATATTTTAGAAAGCATCAATTATTCGTCAAAGATTGGTTAAATAAATACAGCAGGATATGCATGTTTTAGGTTGGGAGGTTGTAAAATCCGAAAAACTAGGAGGTGAGTTAAATAACACTTGTCCACTCTTCGCAGAAGAGGAGGAATGGATTCACATTATATTGTTTTGCACCAAAACCGAACGCAATCGAAGATTTCCGAAGGGGACTTTAGCGTACGAACGAGAAATAATGATCTGGCAATAGAAATTATGAGGGATAACAGATTAATGGTAGTGCAACTCCTGAGCAGATTCTTTAGTATTGTCGGGGGAAAAAGAGGAACTAAGATTTTGGAAATTTTACAACAATGTGATTCTGCCGCCCCTTCTTAAATATGTTTCATGTTAATTGGAAGCTTAAAAAGGGAAGAGGAAGAACGAAGGAAAAGACAAGAAGATGACTCGTATTTCTTATGTTATTATTTACTAATTATTGTTATTATTATTAATCATTATTTTCTGAAGTATTATGATTCTGAGCAACCCTGTTTTGTCAGTCCCATTACACGTTTTTAAACGACACTCTGTTTGCAAACTGATACGTTATTTAGTACTCATTGTCCTTGGAAATTTTTTACGAAACTTCATTGTATTCAATACTTTATACGTATATGTTCCATTCTTCATAAGCGAATTGTATAATCAGACGGGGTAATTGGAAACACAGGTAAATGTAAACAACTGATCTGAACACCGCTGTGGGAGTTACAGGAACTAACATGATGAACACTAGAAGTCGACGACTCCTTGGATAAAGTATAACAATTCTATTCTTTTGGACCCAGCAGTTGGTAAAAAAAACCCATGAAAATTAACGTATCCAGAATATTAAAATCCATAGTTATTTCCCTACTTTTTTTGTACTAGTGGGCAAATTATTGACCAGTATGTTATCTTTGTTCATTATTATTGTCAGCAATGCATTAAGAATTGAAAACCATTGGTTTTATCTCCTAGGAAGTTTGTACGCCCCACAGTTCCATGTTTACAATTACCCCATGTTTTCGTAGGGCCGAGGTAATTGAAACCTAGTACTTCGCTATTAGTTTCACGCGATTTTCTGGTACAATCGATGTAATTTTCAGAATTACCTTCAACTTAATCACATTTAGTACGTTTCAATTATATTCCATTCACGTTTATTTAGTTTTTTTGGTATGTAGGTGGGGTTTGCTTATAAGTGGTTGCACCTGCCTCTATATTTTAACATGACTGATTTTCGAAAAAGAGAAAATTGATAAGAAAAAGCAAGGTTCTGACACAAACATTAAATAAGAAAGAAACAAAAGGATAAGGAACACAAAGTAAAATTAAGAATTATTGTAAGAATCGCCTTTACGAGATGTTCGGAAATTCCGATAAATCTTATCGAATAATGGGAGATAATATTCTAGTGGAAGAAATATACAAAGTCAACCACAAAAGATGTTGTACTGAGTTTGTAATAAGTAATGTTGTACTGAGTTCGGTCTGGTGAAAATGGCGAAAATCGAACCCGGGACTCCTGCTTCAGTGAAACAGGTGGCACTCAAAGTTGTGTGCACTTAATTACCGGTTTCACACGTACTTACGTGTGAAGGTTCGTTATGCATATATTTCTTCCGTATATCCTACACGTGGAGAATATATGTGGTAACTTTCGGTCAGGGGAACATAGGGATGTATTTCAGGATATCATCCTGTACGGGGATCTCACTCAGGACATCGGGGGTTTAGGTTAGGTGAAAATGGTGTACAGCTGTGGAAGGTGAACGGGTGGTGTAGTGGTTAACACCTCTGCGATCAATCTAGGAGTCCCGGGTTCGATTCCCGGCTCGTCGCTATTTTCACCTGATCGAAAGTTATCACATATCTTCTTGACGTGTAGGGTATACGGAAGAAATATATGGTTGTTCTGAATATGTTCTTACTCGTCAACATAAAGTGAAAAATGTGTTTTGTGAATACGTTCTGGGAGAAGAATTGGAAGACACTGAAAAGAACTGATAAGACACAAATTAAGTTCGTTGCAGCTGATGTCAAATTTTCTATGAAGTGATCTCTTTCTCCAGTTAGCGATAAGGGAGGTGGTATAAAACATTCTAACGCTTTCTTACAAACTACACGTTCGTGAAATGTATTGCTTTTAACTCTCCTCGTACTTATACGTTCTAGTGTGATATTTTATACTCAAAGTTCAATGTAATTACAATACATCTCAACGTATGGTTGATGCAATGATTTTATCCAGCAAAATAGCAAATAAAATGTGTAAAAATAAAATAAATGAGTCATTTCTGGGTTCTAGGACTTTATGATGATCTATGAAACAATATCAATTTTATGACATATGTAAAACACATGTAAAATGTGGATATTGTGTAAATGTCGGAACATAGAAGCTGAATAAATGAAGACATGGAATTAGAACGGTCAAAATACAATTCAAAGTTCGTACAACAATAGTGGTATATGTTCACACTATCAATTGTTTAATACTTTTCGTTAGGAGAGATTTTTATTTACAATAACCTCGTTGCCTCAGGAGTAATTGTAAAAACGCGTGTTAGTCGTAAACAAACGAATAAGTGTAAGAAATGCCATGCTTAGGATCTTCTTGGCAAAAGATATATGAAGTAGGAGAGTGACCCGTTATTTTTAAACGAATTAAGACATTGAAATAGAGGTCTGAAAGAGAAACGTTCAAAACTAGTTTAAAATTACCCCGCATTACCCTACTTCGAAATACTCACCTCTATTTCGTAGCATTGCAAGTATCTATGAGAAGAACACCTCCTAAATATTTAACTGTAATATTTTGCTATTCATCTTTGTTACTCACTGCATTTTCGCTATCTTTAAAGTCTAGTTATGATACGTCGACAAGAAGGCTATCGCTTCTTTAAATGAAACTTTCTCACAAAGCAAACAATCTATTTATTTATGTAGTTCAACAATCAACATACTGGGAATAAAACGTGCGTCTAGTTCTTTATTTTAAGAAATATTTGGTCGAGTCGTTACTCAATTATGAATCTGTCTTTTAAAATTGAATCATTTTCTTCCACCAAGCATAACTTTCTGTTTTGATATTATCGAGCATTCCGGGGAACAAATATCTCACTTGTACGATTGTCAAGGGATTACGAATGCGAACAAACTTTACTTGAGATCTTATTTTACGGGAAATAATCTGGTCTTGATCAAAGAGAACCAGCAGATGTTTTGCCTCCAATTAAGGACAGAATAGATAGTTTACATGAAACACTATGACTTGAAATACAGAATATTCGATTCAAAAAACACTTATGCGCAAGTATAAGATATTTATAAGAATTCATAGCTAAAATCTCGAAACCAGTTTTGGGAACTTTTTGAAACACGAAGTGCCTTTTAGTTAAAAATTATAACAGTAAATTAATCTCTTCAGCACAATCACAATATATGATGAAATCCTTCCATAGCTTTCTTCAGAATTCCTGGACACATACAAGGAGGGATGTACAAAGCATCCCAAAAATTACTTTTCGATATATGTAATCCCCAGAACGCTTTTTGTCTCTTCAAAGTGTCGCTATGATTATGCCTCAAAGTTATAATCTATTGAACATATGTTATATTAAAATCACTCCTACAATGCTCATTTACTGAGCACTGTTTTTCATATTGATGCTACAAATAAATAATACTTGATCAATCTCAGAATTATTCCTATTTTTCATTGATAAAGATGATTTCGAATTACCCATTACCGATTTTAAAGCATGCGTCTGCTATTTCGGTTAATAAAGGATTGTGATTAACTCTAGATTGCATGTTTCGTTTGTACTGCATTGAAGTATACACACCGAGATGTTCACTCGCCAACGTATTTTACTTCTCTAAAGTTAAGAACTTCATAACGTTGAGAGAATGTAATTTCAGCTTTCCATTTCTAACGATGTATTACGGAAAAAAGAAGTACAGTTAAGTTTAAAAACTTCTTGGCCGAAATGTTTAACGAAATTTTTTTGTTTGGTGACATTCTTGAAACGGTTTTGGTGCTCACATAAGGGAACATTCTTTCGCGTGAGGAAGCATAATATTTATATCTTCTTGAATTAGAAGTAACTTGGAGAATTATTGCAGGAGTTTTCTCTTTTATCAACAGTCAAGATTTTCTCTCTTACCGACACGCGTTCTGCTGGAACTTAACCCACAATTATTTTCTTTTAGAGTGAGGGAAGTTTCCCAGTTCGTAAGTTTTATACAAATCATAATCTTCATTTCTCATACACTACATTTTCCACGCTTTGTTTCCCTTTGATTTTCATAAGAAGTCCATTACTCTGAAAATTTAATTTACTAGACTATTTGCTACGATGACTATGGTTCTATCTATTATCTATTGAGCAAAGCCTGTGCATTTCTTTGCATTCTATTGCGAATGAGGTGTTAGATATGTTTTCAAATTCAGTTCTATTGATATTGTGGTGTGCGATATTATTTTAAGTCATGGAGAACGATGTTTGGTTAGTTGATTGTTATAGTACAGGTAAGAATAAAGCAGTACCGATGTGTATTTGAATAAACAGTCCTATTTTGATTGAGAACACCTTATCAATAATGTTTGCAGTCAGGTAGTGCCGATATTAGAATTCTGCATTGGCGGGGTTCGTACATCCAGTAATCAATAACTATGAATTTTTCGCTCCCTAGCAGATAATGGATTAATGTTTATTTACCAGTATTATTATTATTATTATGTAGTGGTAGTAGTAGCAGTAATAGTTTTAAGTGTTTATAATCTTAGAGTAATTAATTATAAATTTGTACAATTCACTTTGCGTCTAAAAATGATTTAACTTGATATGTAAATCGGTCAAATACCCAATATGTCCTTCCAAATTATTTCACTCACATCATGTGGTCAGACGGAAGAGCGAGTCTGATGACATATACCACTCCATATCATAAGTCATTAAATAAATAAATACACATATTTTCAGAATAAATACTTTCAAATTTTAAAGAAATATTCCGTACTGTAAGCGTACATTTGTACAAGCAAGTCGGTGTGAGGTGTAGCATGTCATGTAATGTACAATTTTGAAGAGTCCGTTAATTAAACAAAGAATTCGTGTGTGTCAGAGGTATCTCAAGCTCTAACAGCCCAACAATGTAATATCATATAATAATAGTTTCTCTGGTGTCTCAGGTGATAGCGTCCTTGCTCTTCACCAAATCAACCCGGGTTCAATTCCCGGTGGGACCAGAAAAAATTGTAGTCTTTCACATGAATGTCCTAGTTCATATAGCTGTGACTGCTGTAAAGCGAACCCTCCTTCCTCCAGCTTGTATGAATAACTCTATATATTACTAACAACTTCAAATAACCCCCACACGTGGGTCAAGTAGTTGGTAAACCCAGCTAGGCGGTCCACCTACTAACAATGACCTACCACAAAACTCCTACCTCCTATCGCTCTATGTAGATAAGCCTCAACAATAGCACGCTACACTTCCCATTTACAAATACTACAATGAAAAAAATATAATAGTATACAGTACTACATTCTATTGTATTATATGTTATGAATTGTATTATATTTATTAATGTTGTTGTATTTAAGGTTAAGGTGACGGAAATACTTCGCGCCCTAGAGATCGCGTCAAATTCATGAAAGATGATTCATCTAAATCACGAAGAATTTTATGCGGACGAATTGAGAGAAATAATGGCTAATAGTAGTCACACGCGATGTATAGAATACCGCTTTACTATACATTTATGAGCACTAAAAAAGAGACCTATTTTACGACTGAGAGAAAAGGAATCTTCTTTTTTCTGGACACTTATCTTCAAAAACTCATTCAGAATCTCAAAATATTTTTGAGATTTCAAAATTTGGTTTTTTCTGAATCCACGAACTTACGACCTTATAGTCGAGTTGACTGAACTGTACTTCATGTCGGTCGAGTATTTTTAACTCACTAACTTTACCAAAAAGGAGCTACACTTCCTTAAACGAAGCATCTCCTTGATCTTGTCGTGAGAAAGAAGTATGTGCAAGGCCAAAGGAGTGGAAGAGTTGACAGGTATGAACGGTCGTTGCTTTCAGAAAAACGGAGAAATCAAGGAGACATAGAGTGGAAGTTAATTGCCAACATCAGAGGTCTCTTGTTAATCCTGCTTTGGTCCATTTACGAAGAAAACGTGCGTGCGAAGCAGAGCGTGTGAAACAGACTGACTCACGGTGCTTACACGATCTTTGACGGGGAATGCGATGTTCAGGTTGAGGTAGGAAGTTGGCAAGCAAAGAGGCAGAAAATGGAACGTTTTCTCTTTTTATTTTTGTCTCGAGGTTGGTGACTAACGAGAAGTAGAGTAGCAACGTCTCCCATTTGTGGACCGGATTAGTGAAGAGAAAATACCCTTCAAATTATCATTGTTTTAAATGATAATTAAACGGAATGATTAAATACACGGGGGACTCTAAAGTACGATTATTATTTAGTGAACAAATAGTTTGCGAACAATAAATATTAAAATGAACACTAATAACTGAACGAGTTACAATACACTTTTCTAAAATCATATAGTAGTGATCCTTAAGATCTATTCAGGGTTGTCATGAGAAGAAGAAATTTAGAATAAAAATAAATTAGAAAATAATAAAAATCGAACCACTATTGGAAATAACACGTAGGTCAAACGAGCTGTTAGAGAAAACAAAATTTAAATACATATCACGAGACCAACAGTTGCCTTGAGATCTTGAAATGTATGAAAACGTCTGAACAATTTTTTTTAAGAGAATGGAGGGGTCAACTAACAGTTCTTGGGGCAATGGCAACAATTTTTTGTAGCTTTAGTGTATCATGTAGTTTTTGTAGTAGTAAATTAATAGTAAGAAATTTCATTGCAAATTCGTTCTCATAGGTAAAGCAACGCATTTCTTCAACCCTTATATCAAGATCTTGCTTACACTACCAGAGCTCCCGTTTTTGTGAATTTTCAGATTTTTCTTAAATATTCTTTCTCAAATTGCCATTATACAGGAAACATGTTATTCATTTATATCGATGGTTTGATATATTGTATCTGAGAATTTTACTGCATTTATATTTATGAAACGGTCTTGTTTGTTAAGACCGAATTACTGAAGTGCCACCCTTGCTTTATACGAAACAGTCTCGTTCACGAACACAATACTCGCAATAGTAATAATATTCATCGCCCTAGAGTGTCAACCACTCTTTGCCAAAAAGGACCTTATCATTCGGGAATCGTTCTATATAATTCCCTGCCCAAGAATATAAAAGACATTATGAAATTGAATCTGTTCAAATCAGCGGTTAAAAACTACCTCCTGCACTAGTGCTTCTACACTGTAAAAGAATTTATTGATTTTAATAAAAGTTAAATTCGTCTTGTACTTTATCACGCCATTTCTGTAACACTTTTTAAATAACTTATTACAATTTCAAAAACTATTTTCTTACATGGTTGTGTTGCCGTATGACTCATATTAATTTAGTTTTATGTGTACTCAACATTGGCACG
>NNCF01132316.1:302272-323824 GCA_002313205.1 Laupala kohalensis | reverse complement strand
CTTTGTCTAGGGGCGTGTTTATTGTAACAATAAATCGTGAATTTAGTGTTTTTTCAACTCTTATGATTTTTTAAACACTATACTCAGAATAATCTATAGTTCGATAATAACTTGTACATGTAAATTTACAAACATATTTGCGTTAAATTACAAACATTTTGACATTATATATGTATTATAACTCGCAGCTAACTTTTTATCTTATCTAGGAACTTTTGCTGAAATTTTTGAATCCGCCTCTGCCTTAGGGCCTTTGATCGGAATTGATGGGATGGTCCATTGCTTGCTTCCGGAGAGTAAATTAATTTATTGTCCTTCACGTGGTCATACGCAGTCTGTACTGTTTTTTGACAATAAATTTATTATTATTATTATTATTACTAAAAACCTTGCTTTGAACTGACATCTAGAAAATAGCTACGAAACAAATAGAAAGAAACAATCACGTTCTATAATTTATTTGTTAACATAACATGTACGTAACATTTTAGTTAATGAATTATGCATAGCACTGGTTATAAATTACTTTGTTTCCTTCTTTCATTTGTTTATTAAATTTATAAAATGTTTCAAATAACAAAAATATTATTTTTAATGCATTAAAAATTTAAAGTAGAATATTTTCTTACAAAATTTGTGATTGAAGGAATGAGTACAAAGGCGTTTTTAGTTTCAAGAAAATCTTATATAAAATTTTTTAAAAATGCCAGTGTTTTTGACACTTCATTTAAACTTACAATGATAGTAGTCCCCTGTGTATTTTGCTTCTCAGAAGTTTTCATTTTTTTGTATGGAAATTATGTAGTATTTATGGTAATCTAATAACTGACAACAATACATCGTGCTTACATTCGTAATTTTCCTATTTTAGTCTCTATTTTAAAAGCGAAAAATAACAAATTCAGTCGTAGATATGGTTTTCATATTTGTCACCAAAAATAATGCTGTAATTAAAATTCCTGGGACTTCGTCGACGAGATGACATTCATACCTATTTATATAGAGCTCTAAACGTTTAGGGGCAGTAACTTCCGTTTCTTATTGTTCTACCGTCTTATTCTTGTTACAAGTTTTTATTTAACTTCACTTGTTAGTATTTTTGGGCCAAATCTTGCAACTCAACTTTAAACCAGTTCCCCTCAACCGATTGAACTGAAATTTGGCACACATATATAAACCCTCTGACAATGCAATATTATGATGTCTACTTTTTAAAAAACTTTTGAAAACGTTTTTCATAACGATTTTTTAGCGATAACTCGCAGTGAATTATTTCTGGGAAGCCCCACTGAAATATAATACGTCTCTCTCTCTCTCTCAAAAGTAAACGTACTTACTATCTTTATTGTTGAAAATGATTTAATATTTTATATTGAATTATTTGTTTTCAGATCGCTTCTTGCGCGAATCGTAAATAAAATACATACTTCGGCAAGTACTTTCTCACCAACCCGTCACTGTCCAATGAAAATAATTGGTGCCACTTTTATGAACATGTCACGCGACAAGCTTTTTGAAAACAATAAATTCAACATAAAATATGAAATCATTTTCAGCGATAATGATACGTATGTTTGTATTAGGATCTACTAATGTGAAGTATGTATGAAGGTATTAGCATTTGACATTGCATTACTTTAATAATAGTCTTAACTTATTTTATTCGTTTTAGTACATCGTTTAAATAAAATATTGTTTTAAAAAGGTTTCTATTTATTATTATATTTTTATTACGCGTTTTGAGCATGAAAAATCTGACTATCTGACAATGATGTAATTTTTAAGTCGGTATACTGATAAAAATTATGTTTTATAGGAAAAGTACCTTCCTATAGCATTACAACCCTTTTAGTTTAGCCTTAACCTCCTTAACGACACAGGACCATTCCTCTCTGTCCTCTGTCTTGCGCCACCAACCTAACAGCCTTAGACCTCACATCATCTCTAATGTTGCCCATCCTCCGTAGTTTGGATCTACCTCTCTTTCGTTTACCTCAATTCTTCAAGAAAAGTACCTTACTCATACTTCTTTGTTCATTTATCCTACATACGTGTCCATACCATTGTAATCTTCCAGCTTTACTTTCTGTTACTATGTCAGGTGCCTTATACATCTCGTAGCGTTATACCTTATTCTCCATCCATTGTCGTCTCTAATTGGGTCAAAGATTTTGCGGAGTCTATTTTGTCCCAGCATATAAAACTATGCGCTTATTTGCTGGAGATTGTCTAGTTCTCGCACCATACGTGACAATTGGTCGAATCACCGTTTGGTACACCCGTGTCTTCCGTTTTCTTATCTGCCTAGATCGTAACTGTCCCTTTTACAAAAAAAAGAAAAATCACACGACATTACTTGCGTGAATTTCGAGATTTTTGTGCAAATATTACTTTTACTTAAAATCCACGTAGAGCCAACGCCATCTCCCCCAGATGGTGTTGGTTCAGCGAATATTATAATCACTCCCCAGCAGCACCAAAATATACTTTCAACATGACGTACATTTTGGAAATTATCTGGATATTTTCGAGGTCTTTACTTGAACGTTCAGATCAAGGAGGTCGCGAATTTTCCATGAATAATACGAGAACTTATAAGAGAAAAGTAATTTCATCCGCAGGAGTCGATCCCACCGAATGGTCTTGGTATGATGTCCTTGGTGAAAGAGAAAACATGGAACTAATATGAGAATATTTTCTCACATTTTACTGGTTTTATTGATAAACAATTTACTAACGTTAGAAAAGTTATTGCATTTGTTTAATTCTCTTAACGGAACAAGATTCTATTCATGTAAATAAATATGCTTTGTAAAACCCATTCTAAGTAAGATGTAAAGTTCTAAGTAAGAAAATTTCCAATATGGAAATTAATTCAAACATATAAACGACGATGATTGATTAACAGCACAACATTAATATATGCGTTCTTATACTGCACTTTTCAAGTGACATAAAAGAATTAAATTGAATTCTTCCCTTTGGAGAGACTCTAACTACGTATTTTTTGTTTTTCATTTTATTTCAGCCAAAAACAAATTTGATTGCTCTGTTTCGATACATAGTAAAAAACGTGGAGATATTGAATCTCTATAGAGGGAAGAATTCATATTCTATATTTTTTTATCTCGCTTGACAGATATAGTACAAAAACGTATGTATGAACTACGTGCTCATCATAAATTTTGCTTCGGGAAGCATTGCCATTTATCTATATGCGTTGTAAAAATGGAACTATACTTCCTTTGGAATTCAGAAGACAAACGAAAATTAAAAGTTCAAATAGGATCCTACACAGAAAAAAGACTATAGCGATTCCGTTCATAATCTTACGAGTAGTTGGCGGTACTTTAGAATGAAGGGTATAGAATACGTGGAAGTGGTGACACATTAGGATTTGTCCTGTAAGTTCCAGAAAGGGTGCTCTGGAGGATGCACTTTCTGAAAATCAGGTCATATATGCTGCTTTGCGCAACTTTCGCGGTGGCAAAACATTCAAAAATGCCTCATTCATTCAAATTGATAAGAGAGCCGCCGATGAAGACGATCCAGGTGATTTCTTACCTGGTCAATGATCTAAGCCCTTCAAAAAGCAACATGGGAGGAATCATTAATCAATTGGCAACTAGGGCTCTCCAAGTCATCGAAATTTTGAAAGTCGACAATGTCATCAGTGGCGTATCTATGGGGGAGGGGCTAAGGGGACTATACCCCCCCCCAATTGGACCTGAACTCTTAACAGATAAAATTGAAATTCATAAATGGCATAGTTTGTAAAAGCGTTACCAGATTAATCATTGTTATAATTTATAATTGTTATCGTCATTTATAATATAATTGCTAATGTTATTAATAATAAAAGATTAATAAAATTAATAATAGCAGATTAGTGAAATTAATATAATATTAATAAAATTAATAATATCATATTGATAACTTTAATAAATATTTTTATTGTTATTAATAACACCAGATTGTTAATTATTTATTTGATACATTTTATTTAAAGGTTATAAAATTTGTGTTATAAAACCATAATTTTTAAACAAAAATGCTCTCCGGTTAGCTCCCCCCCTAGCACCCCAACCTTGATTACGGTCTAGATCCACCACTGAATGTTATATTTTACATTTATCAATATTCCACTTTAGTACCAGCACTACATTCGACTAGCCGAACGAATTCTAAGTAACACCGCAGGGTTGCCAAGTAAATACAGCATGGCTTGGAAATGTTAGTTGGCTATGCAAATACTGGTCTTTCACTGTGATTCAGTAAGCCTTGATTGTCTCATTCGCGAATTGGCACTGCAAACCAAGGAGACTGTGTACGGGAGTAGAAACCTATGGAGTGGGGGTATGTACGAAAAACGGCATCAGTTGGGAAGTGCGAACCCGTCATCAGCGCCGTCAGACGGTAACACTGGAACTAATGCAACTGGTTTAAAAAGATCCGATTCCCTTCATACTACGCGTGTATTGTAACCAAGGACTACTGTTACTGTTACTATCGCCGTTAACGAGTGTCGTAAGAAGTACCTTTTGTGTAAAAAGGCTATTCGCTCCCTTACTAAACTGAAAAACACTAGGAAAGATAAGAGAAATCTTAAACTTACAATTAATCGCATACAAATGTAAGTTGGTGTAACTAATAAAGTGTTGCAGAGCAAGTTCATATTTTAGCTCAAATTTTATAAATTATCTTCATTTGTTATTTTTAGTTACGTAATGCGCATGACAAAATTTCTAAACTAGAAGCTGAATTAGTGCAAGTCAAAGAAGAAGCGCTTTCCAAAGCAATAGAAAAATTACCTGAAAGTTTTCGGATGAAAGTACGGATATGCTTTGCAGCCTCAGAAAAAGGTTCCAAAAATGGACGCAGATACACATTATACACATTAGATTGGGTATACGAATGTCTCCTTATTCGAATAAAAAATCGCTCAACATATGAACACATAAGAAAAAGGGATCTAATCCCGTTCTCCAACAAAGTTGTAAAATCAAAGAGTCGTTAGAAGTGGTGTTCAGACGCAGTGATTGAAAAGAAATTTTGTTATGACGATCATAGGACCATCAAATATTGCAAAAAAGATCATAATTATGATATGGCATACTCGAGCAAAGCCATAGTTACGTATGTTACCGGTTTTGTAGCGAGAAAATTATGAAAGTGGACGAAGAGTGAATGTTGTGTATCCATAGTAGTTAAAAAAATGATCTCCCAAGAAAAAAAGGATAAATGTGTTAAACAATGGAGGTCTGTTATATCCTTCCGAAACACTTTTTATATTAATCGAATAGGTGGAAGACAAAATTATGGAATTTGTGACTTCCAAAACTTTAAACATGGACATCCTAGTTGTTATTTTAAAGAATATAGATATCACTGATTGCAAAAAATTAGGATGTCCAAATCATGAAATTTTTCTCACGAGAAAAGTGCTATACTTTTACTTTATGTTCCGTGCGAACACTATAGCAAAAAAGTATAACCAAGTAAACAACAACAAAAAAGGAAGAATCCAGATCAAACCGAAAAAAATCAAAATTATAAATCACAAAGATTTTATAGTAGATTTTGATCTAGATAAATTATGTAAAATATTTTACAAAAAGATGTTTTCTTTATTTTCCCCCAAAAAATATTTTGTTTTATGATTTGAAGTCATTTTTATACATAAACGACTTAAAGGAAACTATTAATTAATCAAATCTTCAGACAAACCAAGACACAATTTTCAATATGGCAAATTTTAAGTTGAGTTACTTTTTTCATATTTTAATTACTAATTAATTTAATTACTAACATTATTGCTTTAATTTTTCAGTATCATATTTTATGTATTCATTTTTTATTTAAAAGGAGTTTCATTTCGAAATAATAATTAAACAAAATTAGTAATAATTTTCTGGAATTTGTTATTTAAAGCAAACCATTTTACACAAAACACAAAACTTATAAAAAAGAAAAAAACCCAGAAGTATAACTCTTAAACCACGAAGAGGTTATAAACTTCACTGTATGTAAGGAAACCATAAATCCAAACAGTTATATAGTCTCCTTGGTTACAATACACTCATAGGATGATGAGAATCGGATCTTTTAAACCAGTTGAATTAGTTCCAAAATCACCGTCTGACAGTGCTGATGACGGGTTCGTACTTACCAACTGACGACGTTTTTCGTACATATCGAACCCTATCCCCAACTAAAGAAGTTTCCACTCGAATATGTTGTCTCCTTGCTGCAAACAAACCAGTTTTCTATTCTTTGGAACCCAAAGTATACACATATTCTCATAAAAATCCTATTCAGAAATGAGGTTATGTAGATCACCTTTTCATCCCAAAATACTGCCGTATTGTCAATTTCCTCATGACTGCTACAGTCATCTCGAGACAAAATCCAAAAGATACGGACATACATACAAATACACAATCTTTTTTTTCGTATAGAATAGGGTAATAAGATATTTAAAAAGTAGAAAAATGAAATACGTAATAGAAAATAGTAATTATATTCGGCATATATGCACCTTCTTTTCATGATATTTGTAGCTTTATTTTCTAATCTACTACCTGTCCACTACCTGCTCCTGATAAACTTGGTGATTTCACGATATTCATACCTGCACATATTCCTACCTTATTTTTCTAAAACCAATACATATTTCCAATTAACTTGGTGAGAAATGATTCAATGACTCATAAGAAACCTTGGGAATCGACAACTTTATCTGTATTCCCATTGTCTTTTGGCCCAGAAACACGAAAAATAGTTAGAAAGAGTTGCCAAAACGTATTTCTTGCAACACTCACCCGTGTTCTGTTTAAGTAACCTTGAAAACATTTTCAGAAGAGAACTATTTTCTCTGTCTGTGCAACTTGTTACACACTTTCTAAGAGCGTCATAAAACTATGTTTTTTAATTTGCTACCTGAAGCTTGCGAGTGCGTTACGACAGTTATTGATTGTTTGTTAATGACTTTAGAGGGAAACGTTTTCACAATGACATATTAACCTCAATTTGGCAACGAAAGTCAGCATATAGCTGGGCAACTTACGTCCACAATTCTTGAAAAAATAACACGAAGTCACGTAAAATGAACGAAATAAGATTTACTAGCTCCAAGGTTCCCATGAATAATGTTGCTATGAATCGTAGCAAAGTTATCACTACAATAAAAATTTAAACATCTATTTTACACATGATTGTGAGTAAAATTGGTGTATTATTTAACTTACATGCAGTGGCGGATCTAGACCGTAATCACGGGGGGGGGGTAACCGGGGAGCATTCTTGTTTAAAAATTATGGTTTTACAACACAAATTTTATCAATATTACCTTAAGTAAAATGCATCAAATAAATGATTAACAATTAACAATCTGTTATTATTAATAACAATTATTTATTAAATTTATTAATATGGTATTATTAATTTTATTAACCTGGTATTATTTATTTTATTAATCTTATTTTATTAATGTTATTAATTTTATTAATAACATTTATAACTAATATTAATTATTAACCTGGTAACACTTTTCCAAAGTATGTCATTTATCAACTTCAATTTTATCTGTTAAGAGTTCAGGTCCAATGGGGGTGCTNCCCCCCCCCACTGCCCGTAGATCCATCATTGCATAGTATCGATTACTTACTTTCGATTATTATCAAAGTTCTTGGGAAAAACTGTTCGCAGTATCACAGGGAATATGATTTAACAAACAATATGTATCTTCGTTCGATCACGAATCAACGAAATAATGTAACAATGAATACAAAGTAATAATCGACGAGGCAAAATCGCAAATAGTTTAAATAGTTTCTGAACCCTTTAATACAATTAAGGTCACGTTTATGTGCCGCTGGTTCCCGCGTATCATTTCCTTATCTATTCTTCATCATTATCTATTTATGATGAAAAAATAATTATTTATGGCGACATATGTGCCAGGTCTTTGATGATGTTAAAACACAGATGAATTTAATGTAATACTGACCATTTCTGGAGAAATGTCAACTTCAATTGCACGGATGTTCTCGTTCGCAACACAAATTTTTTCACTTGTTTCAGGGTCGTGACGCACATGTTTCTTAGTTTTACAAAAATAATATGTCAATTGTCGTTTCATTTTCACTCCATACGAATTTTAAAACAAGAACTAAATCGATAAAGTGTTGTGAAATTACGGAAGCCATCAGAAAACTACATATCGCAGACAAATGATACTCTCACAACTACAACAGGAAACACAACGATAAGGCTTGGCGAAAGAAATTGTGGGTGTACTCATCCACCTGTAGGTGGGGGGTGAGTCCCTTTCTCAACACTCAGCGTACTTGGAAGGTCGACCAGAATCTTTCTTTCGTGGGAGTACGGTAGGGAGTAGGGAGAGCTGACAGTGGCAGGGACAGCAAAGCTGACGAGGGAGTCCCTTAAGTCAAGAAGAGATTGCTTGCTAGTTTTGTATAATACTGTGATTTCGCTTGCCTCAATGCTTGATGTTTATTGTAGGTTTTCCCCAAAATTGCAAAATAATCTCTGCATTTCCCTACGATGAAATGCTAAATTTGAAGGAGAAAATTATCTATAGGAAACAGATCCTCGAGCTCAGAAAAATTAAAAAAACGTTATCTTATTTTGTTGAAAATTAATAGTTAGATTTAACTAATCCAACCTCTGTGAAGTAGATAATGGTCCCGCAAAGAAAGGCGTCCCCTACCGCCTCCTCACAACACGTTCATAACGTAGGAGGCTGCTGGCGAGTCGTGTGTTGAGCTGTCGTCATATGCGGTTGCGTTGTATCGCATATACAAATATTGCAGAGTAAGTCTGCATAGAACAGGCCCAGTGTTGAGTCATTTCAACCTCTGTACGTAAATATAATACGCTGATATCATAATTCAAATTTGTATTACATTTGCCTATAACATGTAAATTTAGTATGCGAATACACTGTCAACCCTTTTACAAATTATGCCTCTTATCAATGTCAATTTTTTTTCCGTTGAGAGTTCAGGCCCAACCTATAGCCCTCTTATCCCCCACCCCATACATCCGCCACTGCTTACATGTGACATACTTGAAAATATCATACAATGATTAGAATTGTCCAAGAGTATAAATGAATTTACTCAATAGATGTTACAAAATTCGGTTTTTTACTTGACAACTATGGAATTATTAATAACATTATTATTGGTTTCCATAAAATAATTCGACGTTGGGGAAGATTCTTCTCACATTTCTTTTATTTTAGCAGCCCTGATAATTTCTCGCACGTGTAAGTATTTTGGGTGAACGTACTATTGAAGACATAGATGTGCATAAACTTTAATCCGAAAACTGTTGTTCAAATTAGTATTGATCATGACTTTAACTGAAATAACTATTAAAGGTTATTGTTTTGGTCTAATGGATAAGATAAATACCCAAATATTTTGATTAAATTACGAACGAATAATTTATGTTGACGTTTTCACAAATTATTTTGAATACATAAGTTTTAAAAATATAAGTAACTCGAGTTGTTCCATTATATACAAAAAAGTCATGGGATTAAAAAGACATTGTCATTCTTTAAACATTTCCCAGAGATGGTTGAGTGAACTAAAGTAAAGCAAGCTTTCCAAGAAAGAAACATCTATTGTCAGTTTGTCCAATAATTTTTCAATGCTATTTACTGCATTACACAGAAGACGTTTTTCTAATATTATCATATACATTATCATAATATACATTAATACGCAAATGTCCCAGAAAATTTACATTCCTTTTCTGTGTAACCGTAATTTCTGTGTAATTTATTTATTTATTTATTTAATGTATTATTATAAAAATATTATAAAAACACGAATATTTGAGAAAAAGTACGCTGCGCAACCGATAAGTTAGAGAAATCTATCAGCATAGAGTGTAGTATTCTGTGATATCAAAACTACCGCACTCTATCACACAGAATAGTACGCTCTACGCTTCTCTGTCATATCCTACTTTTTCTCAAATATTCGAGTTTTAAAGCGTGACAACCATGGGTCTTGACTGATATTGCTTGGGCAACCTAATATAACAGAATTTGCAATAAAATTATCTTTATTTTAATATATATTCCAAAGAGGAAACGAGAGTAGAAATTTTAAAAAATAATTACATTACTTTAATTAGTCCAGTACTGACATAATTAGCCAAACCATTCGCGATTTGTGTGTTTAAATATTATATTCAATATAACATTCCTTTCGTTAGGAAAACAAGCGAGTGAATCTATACTCTTGTTACAAGAGTATTTTACTGGTCCGTCTTATTCGGGAATCTATACTAAGACTCTTCACTTCATCAAATACTCTAAAACTTATCTGAAGAGAAGCAAAATCTGATTCAATATAGAATGATGGAGTGGGAATCTCTGACGTTAGGTACAAATATTATGTTAATATTTCATTATAATGTTTAACGCTGAAGAAGTATGTCAGTTGTCATTGACATTGGTAACACTCAAAGTACCAGATCCTGTAAAAGAATTAGTTTTGAGTTGATAAAACTGAACTCGAACTGTGGTTGTGGTAAGAAGGTTCATCTGGTCTCATTGTGTTCGGATGGTCGTACAATTTTTGTAGCCAACACTGATTAGACCGGAGAACACAGAGGCTTTGCGGTGCGGGTAACCTAGTCACATTCCCCGGTAGCGATAGGGCGGATTTTCATCACAGAAGAACTTTAAATAAGCAAAGTCGCTGCTGGACCTACAAGAACCCCTAATTGATTCATCAAAGACTGCTACACTCCTGTAAACTAACGGCGTGGTGAGTCGTATCAGAATTCGGAGCGTTACCTGTGATTTTAACTCAGAATGTATCGACGAATAGTAATGTAAAACGATTAGGCCACTTCAAATCTCGTAGAATATCTTAATTCTTGGCTGTAACGATCGCCTTCCGAATACTACGTTTGGAAGTCGATATACGAGATTTAATGACGCATTTCTGGTGGCATCGTTACTGTGCAAAGTACCGGGGAAGAATATCATGCAACCTATTTTATTCATCGTCTCAAATAGCAATTCACATCAATCTTTCATACTTAACAGATGCATTATTTTATAACCTGAACTGATAATATAGTGAAGAAGAATTATTACTCATGAACTTACTATACATCGAAACTAAAATGGAAAATACACAATAAGAAATAAAGGAAAAAAGGCATGACAGATGTACAAATCATTTTAAAACCAAATCTGATGATTTTTACAGAACTGGAGAAAGGATAATTAATTTTTCTGGAATATGTCAGTTTAAAGATCGAATAATACTGTGATGATAGTCCACAACTATATAAATGCGAAATCCCAAAAGCCAATAAAATAACGAACTATACTTACATTGATATCTGCACTCTGAGGGAGGGAAAAAAGAAAACCCGAAGAGAAAAGAAATTTGCTTGTTACCTTGCCCTCACCGTTGGTTTTCTGTGGTTCCCAACGGTGCTTAACGAATACTCTAGTTGCAGTCTTCCACTTACCATCGTAAAACATCCCAACTTTCAGTATATTCCATTCTTAAGCCTCATTATTTTTTGAAATATCGCTTACTTATTTGCATTATTTATCTACCCACGCTGAAATCGCTTACATTGAGCCGACTTTTGACGTATTTCGACGTCGAGATCGAGTCAAAGGACGACGTCGAATAAACGACACCGTGCCGACGTCGTATTTCCCGGAATATGAAGTCCAAATAACGTCTTCCGTTAATTGTGAACCATTTCTATTTGAGTGGAACCACATTCGTAATATCGACGTTCCGTCTTTCATTACCATCTGGTAATGGGAACCGGAACTCTAATTGGGTGCATTTTTCGCCGAGAATTAATTTTGCCAAGAACATCCTATCTTTTATTTTTTTACGTGTTAACGGAAATTACTATTCATGGTACCAATAGTACAACAAAGCAAGAGGATAAAAACATTGCTCATGCGACATTGCAGTAGCCCAGTGGTAGCGTCTTCGCTTTGAGATACAAGGGATGCTGGATCAAACCGCGCCGCGGTCTGGTGCCTGAAGGCGGAGGATGTAAAACAACGTTTGTGTTACACTTCCCACGATGGGTAACATCCATAAAAGTTGTTATAAAAATGATTATTCAACATCGTCAAGAAAGTCGTTTGTAGATGAGTTGACAATGCTAAAAATCGTTTTCGTGAGGCGTCGAATAAGCGTTTTTTACGACGTTGTGAAGACGCCGTTCTCCGACGTTGAATCGATGTTACATGCATACGCGTTGGCTAAGTCTTCGCGAAGTTGTTTTTTGACGTCACCTCGACTTTGAGGAAATCGTAACAACGTCGTTACGACTCGAAATTTCTACGTGGGTAACAAAAATTTAGTCTAGAATTACCCGTTAATGCAACCAGAAATTTGTTAATAGTTAACTCCAGGGTTCAGAATGCACAGCCCACGGCAATCAAGGGCACATTTAGCGGCGCAGAGGCCCTTCGTCCTGCCAATATAATACAATAAATCTATAAGTGTTGTATTTCTTTTAATGTATATGTAAATAAAACCCATTTTGATTTGATTTATTGAGGTTGTACGTCATGCAAAAGTCATATATCTTCAGTAAACTTATTTCAGAACACACGTGATTAAACCGTCATACATATTTCAATACATAAATACTTCAATGAATAGACAATTCGTGTCAGCTAGCTTGCTTAAAGAACTATATACGTCACGAAGTAACGGTCTTTTATGGTTCTTTCATCAAACTGAAGAAATGCAAAGTAAAATCCTAGATCTTTCAAAACACATCATACGCTCTTCAATAATATTTTCCAGTATCAAGTTGCAATAAAAAATCATCTTGTATCCAATTGTTGTTGTAATTGTGATTTTTTTTGTGGGACTTTAATGACTCGTAAACAGCAAGGACATTAGAGTCCAATTAAAAACTATATTATTAATGAAATGGAGATGCATGAGGTTGATTTACAAATGTTTGAATATTTACATTCAATTAATTTTACATTCAACGATTTTCACTTCCATTCTATATAAAATTTATTATCCTGCTGCGATAATATAACGCTTATGACAAAAATAAATAAATAATAGAGCCACAGCTATGAAAATAATTTACAAGCATTATTCACTTTTTTGAACAAACAGTGTCTTTCGTGATCGCCTTATTGAGTAAAAAAATTAGTTTTCAGTATTTAAGGAATGAGTTTCTTCCAAAGTTTGAGAGGAGATTAAAAAAAAGATCCACACAAAGTGGAGAAATGTAATAAAGATTAGAAAAGTTCCCATCCTGGCCCGGGTTTTTCCCATCCTGGCCCGGGATTTTCTCCGTTTTTCCTTCGGGTAGAGGCGAATTTCTTATACAGGTTCTCTAGTCTTTGTCTAGGGGCGTGTTTATTGTAACAATAAATCGTGAATTTAGTGTTTTTTCAACTCTTATGATTTTTAAACACTATACTCAGAATGATCTATAGTTCGATAATAACTTGTACATGTAAATTTAGAAACAAATTTGCGTTAAATTACAAACATATTGATATTATATATGTATTATAACTCGCAGCTAACTTTTTATCTTATCTAGGAACTTTTGCTGAATTTTTTGAATCCGCCTCTGCCTTAGGGCCCTTGATCGGAATTGATGGGATGGTCCCTTGCTTGCTTCCGGAGAGTAAATTAGTTTATTGTCCTCCAAGTGGTCATACGCAGTTTGTACTGTTTTTTGACAATAAATTTATAAAAGTTCTAAAAAACTGTAGAAGTGAGATAAAACATTAAAAATTTATGAAACGAGATAAACATTTAATTTTAAGCATAAGCAATATGTAATATGTGAATTATTTTTCTTATTAGTACATCACATAGAACTTACTGTGATAATTAGGAAGTCATTTGTTTTAAAAATTGGTGGCTACGGAGTAAAAGCTTACAGAAGAAAACGACGCTATTTTTAGATTTATGTTTCTAGGAACGTCACTTAAAACACAATTTGTACTGCAATAATTCTTTCTTCACGCATGATAGCAAGAAAGTCTGTTATCAGTGCAGTTAAAAATTCGTTGGAAGAGGTTGCACTTCATGTATGTTTATGCCCACAAAAAATTTATTATCCGAGGACCGTACTTGTTAAACGCCAGTTTTCTCTATTTTACTTCGTGTACTTCCTTGAACGGCAAAGGACTGTTATACAGGGAACCAACCCACAATCCGCTTATTTTGAGAAAACAGAATTTAAACAAAGCATAAATAAAATGATTAATGTGATAAAATTTCCTATTTAATTTTTTATTACAAAAATTTACAGTTTTAAAATATTCCTATTAACAATTAAATCACATTAGTCCATTTTTTCATTCTTTTTTCAAATTAATACGTTTAGATATTTAAATGTGTTTGTTACTTGTTGCATAACACAGTCCATTTTGACAAATGATTCGACTATTTAAGTAATTTAATTTGCATTAATAATTATCGCTCAAAATTTATTTTCTTCAGTCTTACGTAATTTGTATACGCAACGATCTATAAACGCAACTCTTTGAAAGCGAGATGCCATCTCCCGAGCGCTGCACTTCTCTCGTCGACGAAGGCATCGCGCAGATAATGGCTGCCGGAAATAGCAGTCACGTGACTTGCCGCCCTCGTCTATTTTAATGCGATATTACGTCCAAGACCCTCCAACAGACAGCAGTTCCTCCACCAGGTTGTGAAGAGGAAGAGAGAAGGTGTGTAGTGTTGTCTTGGTCATTCTCGGCGTCAGGGATTCCATAGACAGCTTGACGCAGCCACGACGAGAGAGTGATGTCACGTGAAGCGAACTCCATTAGAAAGAGATGGAAGGACCAGTGCCGCCGGTACAGAGGCAAAAGGGGCAGTTTGTCTCGGGACCCGAGAAATGGGGTCCTTAGCTCCGACAATGAATAAATGAATAAATTTTAATACCATATTAATGAAGTTACTGGATAAATATACCAAATTTGTCATGTTGGTTTCGGTTTTAGAGTAAGGAACTCGGATAAATTATTGTTGATAGCAGTTAGTCGACAAATAACTGATATATTGTAAATGATAAATTATTGTACGTGATAGAGTAACTGCATCAAGTTTAGATTTGTATGTGTTATATAAAAGAGCAATCCATAAATTAACTTTACTTCTTTATTCATTAAATATCTTAATGACCATTTTACCAGCTACAAAGTACAAAAGGCGCATTATGATACTCATACAAGTATATTTATTTATTTATTTTATGCCTTTAGACGAGGTTCAGGCCTTGAGGTCTGCTTTTCCACCTAACCGTTGGACTTGGGTAAAGGAATTAGGAAGGACAGATGTTGGGTTGCCAAGGAACATATGGTACTGAACCGACATTTGTCTGTAGTGGGTGAGGGAAACCCCAGCTGAAAACCTCAACTAGTTCAGCTGATTTGAACGAGCCGAGCAGCGGGATCGAGGAAGCGAAGACGTTACCACTAGACCACCGCCGTAGGCGGTATTCGAGTATTTAACGGTATACTTAAAATGTATTGAACGTTTACTGTCTGTCCGTCTGTGCGCAATGATTCTGAGTAAATATATGAATATATTCATTCGGATTTCGTATTTATGGTAGAACTTACTTGTTGTCGATGCACGTGTTCTAATTTATTTTTTCTTAACTTTAAAATAAAGGTTACTTCGCATGAAGGTCAAATTACTCTTTTTAATGTCTCTCAAAACCGACACAAACTATTTTGCTTAAATTTTCTGTACATAAAGTACAATTAGTATGCATTACATCCATTAACCGTATTTCACTTGAAAATTTGGTATAGACGCAGAAAAATAATTTCTATCTACTATACTTACACATTAGTTAATTGTATGTAAATGGACCAAGCAGTGTAAATGGACGTATAATACACTTTTCGTAAACTGAAATGAAATATATGATAATGATAAAACATATAGGACGACAGCAAACGCATTGCATACACGAAAATACATCAATTTCAGACTAAAACGAAATTACATTTACATAAAACTTTTACAATATTTATAAGACTGGTATGCCGCTATATGTCTTGAAATATTATTCTGAATATTTATTATACTTTCAAATTTCAGATAAAAGTCAGTAATTAGCTCATATAGCGACTTTGAGCATGATTGGAGCACTGGAAGACGACCAAAGTATAGAGAACCACACCAGAAATGTCCCTTTCACTATAGACTTTTTTCTCAGTCTATGCTGCAGACGAGATACGTACATGACAAAGTATGTGCTATGGTTTTTTCGCCACTAGTTTTTTCATTTCTTTTGACCTTGGTCACCTCGTCTCTTTAGTCATAGCAATACGGGGTCTCACAGTACCTTGTCTTCTATTTGTGCTGTGGAATTGTACTGCTTATTCTTCTTCCGTACAGTTGTTCGTACTAAACACATTTTATTTAAATATTCCTATAATTGTAAGTACTTCGTCTCTGTTACTTACTACTATCTCTCGTGTCAATTACGTCCTGGCATGTGAATTGTCGAATAAACCGACCTCTCCCCTTTGCATATATCGCAAAAAACCATAGCGAATGATATGGTGTTTCTCTCCCCTTTCCTCATGGACACATCTCTTCTGTCTTTCCTATTCACGCAAAATACATGTGGAAATCCCCATGTCCTGTCACGAATTCCAAGAGTGCTTTACTTGATTTAAACCATTTCCTATTCTTCTTCACAAATGTTACGTCCTTAATATGCGCATACGTGACTCGTCCATTATCTGTTGTGCTCCACTGATTTTGCCATCCTTGCAGTAAATATCCAAACAGTTTCCTCCTTCAACCTTTGTCCTCCTCCTTTATCACGTCGCCATTAACATCTATTAGTCCTTCTGTTGCAACATCTGCCTGTATTTAACTTTTTGCACGTGTAGGCCGATGGTTAATATCCCTGCTATCACCAGTAAGGCATCTGTGGACACGGTTTTGTAACATTCCGTCCTGTGTTGTAACATTTGTAGGGGGAAGTGTTGGAAAAGGAATGTTGGGGAGTAGGGGATAAATTATGAATCTACTCCTGATCCCTACATTCTCTCGGCGACCGTGCGAGGAGCGTTGAGAGATTTCATCGTTAAGAACTCATACACTAGGATTCAGGTTTGAGACATATCACTCTCTGACTAGTCTCCTTGCTGTGCGGTAATAATTTGTACCCCAAAGAGGAAAGGGATTTATAATCATATCTCAAGGTCCAGACTGATTCCCTAGACTATTCCTGCTATAAAATAGTACCATGTCTATCCCGGAGGACAGAACGACCATAGCGTGATGCTGGCCACATATTCTCCCGGTGCCGCGGATAATGTAACTTAAAACGACTCTTTTATCTAACTTTCTCATCTAAATGAGATTTTTCTTCCGTTTATAAAGTTTCTGCAACTTAAGTTATTTCAATGATCTACTCGACTGATATTAACAAGTATTCCTTGAGTATATATGTAAACGTAGTTCAAGTCTTATTTTAATACTTCTGAGGGCTATACGATTTTTCAAATTCTTACAGATTTCTTAATCTGCGCATTTTTCTAGAGAATTAATAGGTTACACTCGGTTCTTACTCTCCTAGTGTTAACTTTTGTCAATCAAGGGAATGAGAAGTTTCAGAAATAACGAAGTTAATAACATCGAACTCATCTTCTAACAAATTTTATTTCTAAAAAGTTGCTTAAAACATATAAAACTATTTACAACGGTAAGGTTTACTGTTTTTTTATTCATGGAATATTTAATTGTACATATCACAGTCAAGACGTTAGCGCGATCTTGACAAGAATTAAATTAATTCATGAAGTGATAATGCGATCCAGATGTGGGCACACAATTATTTCCACAATTTGTGTATTGGAATTCATTTTCTTCATACCTTTATATTCGTTATTGACGCCATTTGGCAGAAATTTGCCTTCAGAGCATTAAAGACGAGTGTCATGAGGAAGTCCAAGTCGGCGAACTCCCATAACAATGATGAACTGTCATACCGAAAAATAAAGAGTTCGCGAGTTCTAAAGAGGATTCATAAAAATGAAACCACAAAATAGAATGAAAAGCGTATTTTGAAAATAAAGAAAATTAAAAACGACACACATCATGAAATTACGTCGTGAGTATAAAAAACTCAATATTTCGAACAAAATTGTGTGAATTAGTGTAAATGTGGTTAACAAAAAAGCAAAATAAAAAAAAATTTAACAATATTGTTCTGATAATGGAGAGAAGGTCTCATAATAATGCCTTTTTCATTCTTCTCCACACTTTTGTTGATCCAATAGGTGAAAGATGTTCGTTGAAACGACACACTATACATTCTGAAGCTAACTCATCAGAGAAGAAATTGTATCATTGTCGACAATCCTTCAGAAAGGTTTCCGCGTAAATCTCGACGGGGATGGAAGAGTGCGTGGGGAAAACACCAAGGCGAAACCCGACGCCCACCAGTGTCTTCAAGGGGAAGCGAAGCCACGCAGGGCATCAACATGTCCTCCATCGGTGGCTCGGTTCTCAAGGCGTACCAAGACCTCCTCATAGATCTTCGACGAACTCTTCATAGGGAGTACCTTTATGAACGTCAGATATGTTCTTAAGACAAAGTCGCACCACACTCGATAACGAATGAAACATGTGGAGTTTCAACATTGCTTGTACTTTCTCATTTAAATTGTATCATTGATTCGGTTTGGCAAAATTTCTTACTCTTTACAATGAGATGAAATAATTCAGGACTTCAATCCATATTTATGATACCATGGGAAGCCATGAAACACACATAGCAAATAAATAAGAAGCTACACGAAAAAGTCGATTTAAAACACTGGAACGCAATCAACTGCCTGCTCTGCTTCACCAGATTTCTCTGAACATATTCACAAATTCCCGGGTAAATCGAAAAGTGAAATATTTTTATCCACCTCCAAGTATTATTCGTAATGCAGATACTGTGTAGGAATGTTATTTCGCATAATTAGAACCTCAGACGTAAGTACAGACCGCCGGCGATCCAACAAGGCAGTTGATCTTATTTATGCCAAACTTATTTAATTTTAGCTTCTGTCAAATGTTTATGAGACGTTACTCCAATCCTAATTTTGAAAACTCCCTTAATAACAGTAGATATGAGATGTACCCCACAAATTAAAACAAGATCTCATTTATGAAGCAAAATCTACTCTACATTCTGGGTTCGGATAAATTAGACCTTCCACTGCAATTGCTACACGCTGATTGCTAGATTGAATTTTTACTGTTGTTTGATACGTAGATAGCTTTCACTAATCGAAGTAAAGAGTAGAATAAAAACGTTTATTTAGGAATAGTTTAATCTAAAATGCGATTCCTCCAAGGCCCATATTGTAATGAACTGTTAAACCTCCATGCCACGTATTTATCTATAAAGTTAAAGTGTTAATAGTCAAACAGGCACATACCTGATTTTCTGATAGGTAAAACAATAATGTTGTTTATATGTTAGCTTGGTCGTACACAGAATCATATGGAAATCGAATTCAGTAGCGGTAGGATTTTCAGCTATTTTTGAGATAATGAAGTAAGTTTAATTTTAAAAATATTTCTCTGCAGAAACGTTCCTAAAGTGACCCACAAATGTACATTTCCGTGATATTTTTGGACTCAATGGAATGTCTGAACAGAATACAAACACCAACAAATGATAAAAGACTTAGTCAAACAAGAAATTTACATGTATTTAATATTATTCCCTCTCACGACAATAAAGAGAAAAACTCCTCTTTGGATTGATGCTAATTTTCAACACATCAAGTTTACGGAGAAATTACCCTCTTATTAATAATTACCTCTGAACTTGCAATCTCTGGAGTTGATCAATAAATGCCAATATTAAAGATTCTCACTAGATCGTACTTTTGATTTCATTAAATTTTGTTTAGAGATTACGTCCATTTCCAGTTCATAACTGGTTACGAGTATTACCAGAAATTTCCTCCAGAAACCTGGAGTTTTCTAATTTGTTCGTCTCGTTAAAGGGGAGACTGCACAAGGTAATTGTTCCGTCGCAGTTTTCCCCCAGCGCGCTCTACCAGTGGCTTCAATGAAACCAAGTGGGCTACGCGGTTAAATGAGGAGATACGTGTTGATGAATTACACGAGTGAGACGAGTTGAAGGTGATATGTGATTGTTGTGATGGAATGAGAGGCAAGGAGAATCCCAAGAAAAACCTGCTGCAGACCCGCTTTGTTCAGGGCGAATTCTACATGGATCTTCCGGGAATTCAATCAGAGTCAACATAGGCATAAGACTCTAACGACTACACCACATGTCACCCCTCATGTAAACTATTGTGTCGGCATTGGAATCGTTCTTTCATGCCTTGGGCCGGATTTCGCCAAATGGCGCCTGAACCGAATTCAGTAGAACCAAGTTCTAAATTGATTTAACAATTTAATAAATTTATTGTCAAGAAACAGTACAGTCTGCGTATGACCACGTGGAGGACAATAAATTAATTTACTCTCCGGAAGCAAGCAAGAGACAATCCCATCAATTCCGATCAAAGGCCCTAAGGCAGAGGCGGATTCAAAATTTTCAGCAAACGTTCCTAGATAAGATAAAAAGTTAGCTGCGAGTTATAATACATATATAATGTCAATATGTTTGTAATTTAACGCAAATATGTTTCTAAATTTACATGTACAAGTTATTATACTATATCGAACTATAGATTATTCTGTGTTCAAAAATCATAAGAGTTGAAAAAACCTAAATTCACGATTTATTGTTACAATAAACACGCCCCTAAACAAAGCCTAGAGAACCTGTATAATAAATACGCCCCTACCAGAAGGAAAAACGGAGAAAAACCCGGGCCAGGATGGGGCTACAGATATTATGTACACAACCGTGCCAAAGTTGAGTACACATAAAACTAAATTAATATGAGCCATACGGCAACACAACCATGCAAAGAAAATAGTTTTTGAAATTGTTATAAGTTATTTAAAAAGTGCTACCGCAATGGCGTGATAAAGTACAAGACGAATTTAACTTTTGTTAAAATCAATAATTTCTTTTACAGTGTAGAAGCACTGGTGCAGGAGGTAGTTTTTAATAGCGGATTTGAAGATATTCAATTTNTTTTATATTCTTGGGCAGGGAATTATATAGAACGATTCCCGAATGATAAGGTCCTTTTTGGCAAAGAGTGGTTGACACTCTAGGGCGATGAATATTATTCCTATTGCGAGTATTGTGTTCGAGAACGAGACCGTTTCGTATAAAGCAAGGGTGGTGCTTCAGTAATTCGGTCTTAACAAACACGACCGTTTCATAAATATACATGCAGGGAAGTGTTAAGATTTTTAATTCCTTGAATAAAGGTTTACAAGAGTTTCGGGGGTGAGATTTACAAATTATCCGAACTATCCTCTTCTGAATTCTGAAAGTTTGAATACTCTGACCGGAATTACCCCAGAAGGTAATGCCGTAACGTAAATGGGAGTAAACGTTTGCAAAATA
>NNCF01132316.1:281501-300499 GCA_002313205.1 Laupala kohalensis | reverse complement strand
ATATAATCCTACAAGGAAATAAGACAATTTTCAATTTCGTCCATATTCTTGAGATTGCCCGGATGCCAAATAGTATTCAGGGATATAGAATACGTAGAAGTCGAAATGTTAGCGTGGACAAATTTTTTTTTTTACACATTTAAACGTGTAGTATCGAAAATCCCAAAAATTCGCTTTCAGAATTTTTACCAATAAAAACCGAGGTAATGTCTCCATTTTTGAGAGAGTGCCAGATTTCGAAAAATTATGTTTCACCTCACTTTAACTCTTTAAACCAAAAGGTCGAAAAATCATTTTTAAGAGAGACTTTAAAATTTGAAAGTAATTTCTTCCCTAAGTTTCGACATTTTTTCTATGTTAATAAATAATTTATGACATATCTGCTAATGACTACTTACTTAGTGCATATAATTATTTTTAATCCTGTGATCTCTGGTTTCTAGCTACTTCTCGCCATATTTCATGAAAATTAGTTCAGTAATTTAAACGTCAAGTTTCTTCAAACAGATATTAATGAGTGAACTTCCACATTTATATAGTGCCTATTGGTAAGAATAAGAATATCTAAATAATTTTGTTTTTACTTTATACTCCTGAATGAATTTTTTACATGTTTTTCTCAAAACGTATTGTTAAAAATCAAAGTTTTCCTTGAACAAGTAAATGACGTTATAAAGAGTCGTTAAGAAGTCTGGTAGTTACGTAAAATTGTAAACTATCAAGTTTTGTTTCCAATAGAAGCTCTCAAGTGAGCACCGAAAACAATGTACATTCCACTTCTTTTGAGAAGACAGTTATTGAACATATAAATTTATAGTTAATTAATCTCAATAAAGTGCCATCTTACCATACTTTTATGGTATACTAAAATGTGGTATACTAAAATCTTACTAACTTTTATGGTTGGTTCTTCTTGCTTCCACAAGTACAACCACACTGTTGTCGACATTTGTAAGTCGTTCAAAGACCGAAATAGGTTACATACATAGACATTATATGATTGCAACAACTTAAAATTTCTTAACGGTCTCTCCGAAACGGTAGTTTGTAGTGTCGACAAAAAAATTTCTTCCTGAGTTCTTTCGTCACTTTTTTGTTGTAAAAACAGCACATAATAACATTCTTGTTATTGATGTAGTTTGAAATGAAAATGGTGAAGAATATTAAAAAGTATTGGATATATCATGATTCTTTTAATGAACTTGTCCGATAGGTTAAAAAATTCGCAGTGGACTAAAATTGGTGCCTGAAAAACTATACATTTTTTTATCTGTTTCTGTCACTTATGATAATGTATGGTGGAAACTTCAACTTCCCATAGTTATGATAAACATTTCAATAATTTAACTAATTTCTTGGGATTAGGTCACAAAAAATTCTCTTCGATCTTCCAAACGTTTCGATGTATATCATCAGGGATAATCCAGAATTACTAATTTTAAAATTTTTCACGCATTGATTTTTTCATTTCAATTATTACAGTAGTCAAAATCTAACAATCATAAATAGTCCTTCAAAACTACCATACTCGTAAGAAATTTAAGATGACCATAATTTTGCATCAGCCCAACCTGTGGTCTCGAAGTTCAATTCAATTATCCCCAAAAATACAAATATGAGCCTCTAGCTCAAAATATTCTGTTATTTGATATCAGAAGATGTTTCAAGGGTTGCTCTTGAAAATAACATTCTCTTAAATCTATCATTGGACAGCTCAGCAGCCATCAAATTGACTTAAGGAACATAAAAAACACTTAAACACTTTAGGGCTTGAAACAACGATTAGATAGGAATGACCGTAAATTACATTCTCAAAAATTAGAGATAAGCAATTTAAAAGAACTTCTGCACGTGTTACTGGCTCAGCAAGATCTATAAAAAAAGTCTTCGAAACGCACTACAAAACAAACAGTCCATATGCTCACAAGCAAACAACATTGGTTCACGGGTGTTTATTGTTGTCCATACACATTGGGACACATTCACGTACATCAGTTCCAAAAATAATAAATAAGAATAATAGTTTTTGAACAAAACAAAAAAAAGTTTTATATTATTATTCCAAACGTTTTAGTGAATTTTGATGGCATATTAAAACATTTTTTTAAATACAAAACAACTCAGAAAAACTGGATGTTAAAAAGAGATTACAAAAGTTAACATCCAAAAGCAAGTAATATTCATATAAACATTGTAACATCAACTGAGTTTATGATTATAGAATTTGAGAACATGACCGTTTCATAAATCAAATAGTCCATGTAAAACACATTCGAGATTAAAGTAAGACAAAAATTATCTTCCCCGAAACCCTCCAATGAACGGGTGAATTAGAAACCAGTTCTTCCTAGAACACCATTTTTCAATTCTACTTAGCTCCGTAGGACATCCGCTCTCGTTTCTTCATCCGCACTCTTTGATGTCGCTGCGCGCGTTTGGCTGTGTGGTCCTGATTCAGACGATGACCACCGCTCTCAGATTCCAGTCGGAAGGAAAACTAATTAGTTTCACTATGCAATCATCGTCTACAGATTCACAATTTTCTGTTTCATCGAAGGAAATGGGACTTCATGCATTCGTCGCTTTATTATACTCAAATTATTCAGCTTTATCACTTCTCTTCGTTAACAAGCTTTGGATCATTTCCAACACAAATGTGAGTAATGTTACATCACTTGAGTATTTTAAGAGTTAGTTTAAGTCAAAGAACGATAAATTAAAGGTTAATCTGATGCTCGTAGTTTTATTATTGCTATAAAGCTTTTTCGACTGCATAGCAGTCATCGTCAGAAGCATACACTATGTATGTAGGAAAAATTTTCGGCAAGTGGTTTTGGCAATTCTTGGCAACAGATAATTTTAATTTAATTAAGTACAACTTATTAACCAAATGCTTTTAACGAATTATAACAAGTTTCTATTCATTTATAAGTTAAAATAAATAAATTCCCCCTTCGGAAAACTTATCTAAATATAAAAAAGCAAAAAAATAAAAATTATAATTTAAATATAGTAATTAAGGAAATTGGTATATAAATTTATAAAAATAGTTAATAACAATACAATATAAATCGATAGTACATACGCTTAATAGTGTCAAAAACGTTTTCCATGGAAATATGCACAAAAATATCATTCAATATAAAAAACAAGTAATGTTAATAATGAATATAATATTTATTGTTGAAAATTCGAAACTTTATGAAATACATTTTTACAAATAGAAAAAAGTTCAAATAAACAAACCTTCCTGACACTGAGATAATATAGATATTAAGGTGAGACCACACTCCAAGTTAGTCAAATCACTGAGATGTGTAATTGTTTTCTCTATTTTTATTCTGATAGTTATAAATCATAACAACATTAATTATAATGATAAATATAAAATGATTTAATTTCTATTTATCGGTTAATAATATAGTACAAATAATATTCAAGAACTCACTTGACTCATTTGAAATTTACAAGAGCGTGTAAAAAAGTGGCGGCCGAGTGTAACGGTTTCGTGATTTGTGCATCTCACCCCCGAAAAAGTGAAAAATCTTTCTCAGAAGTCCGGTGACCTATGGATAAAAGTAATGTAAAAAATAATACGGAAAATTTACTACAAATAAAAGTTATTTTTCATCACTTTCGTTATTTTTTAATAATAATAATAATAATAATAATAAATTTATTGTCAAAAAAACAGTACAAACTGCGTATGACCACGTGGAGGACAATAAACTAATTTAATCTCCGGAAGCAAGCAAGGGACCATCCCATTCAATTCCGGTCAAGGGCCCTAAGGCAGAGGCGGATTCAAAAATTTCAGAAAAAGTTCCTAGATAAGATAAAAAGTTAGCTGCGAGTTATAATACTAATAGAATGTCAATATGTTTGTAATTTAACACAAAAAATTTACATCTTTCATTTAAAATAATTGTTTTCTCCGTAAGACGCAATGTGTTTCTACATCAATTATAATTACAATTGTTTCATTTAAATTCCCGGGGATGTATGTTTTCCGAGTTGAAATCTCAATAAGTACATGTTACTTTATTTATTTATGTCGATTTAAGATATTTTAGCGATTTATTTCTACCAACGCTAGTACTACCTTAACAAACTTCTAATGGAAAATTATCGCAAACAAGAGAAAAATCCATTACTTCTCTCATTTATCAATTAAGTTATTACATAAAATTGCTTATAAATAATTTAAACTATTGCAATCACACCACTGTAGCTGAGATTCAGAGAATAACTGTGACTGTTCAAACAGTTGCAGCACAAATTTGGCAGCCGATATCGTTACGAAAATTCATGTCAACATGTACCAAATCGTAAACTTTAAATTTATTATATTTCACAGTTATTGTGTTAGCGTGATAATTTGTAGAATTCATTTGTTAATAGCATGTTTTTATTTTTTGATTTATTTCACCTCTGTAATTTATGATACCAAAATTATGATTATTTATGCATTTCAATTGAGGTAATAACATTTTTAATAGACACAATCCGTGTTTTTTACCAAATAAAACAAATGTTACAATACCTTCTCTTGTGAAATTATTATTGGGGTAATCTAGAATTAAACAACAATTAATGATGTTTTTTGAGAGAACGAATACTTTAAATATTACAATTACTTGAGATTACGATGTTTAAAGAATATTCGAGGTGATATTTAGCAATTAACAAATCCATTTTCCAAGTTATTACTCCAACACAATAACTTTGAAAATTAATAATTTTTCTGTTTATGGTTTGGTAGATATTAACATGAATTTTTGTAATGATATCTGGTGCAAAACTTGTGTTGCAACTGTTTGAACAGTTAAAGTTTTCTCTCATCTCAGCTATGGTCGTATGATTACAATAGTTTAAATTGTTTATAAACTATTTTAGGTAATAACTTAGTTGCTGAAGGAGAGGATTAATTATTCATACTCCTGTATGTGTTAAATTTCCACTGGAATTGTAATAATGTGCATAATATCTGAGTGCCTGGAAAGCTTGTCTATGTGGACTTTTTATATTGTAAAAATGTATATCAGATAGAAACCAATTTTAAACAATAAATATTATTTTAAATTTTTTATGATGAATGATATTTCTTGTTCACATTTCTGTTGAACACGTTTTGTGAGTTTTCTAAGCGTATGTTATACCAATTTATTAAGTGTTTTTATTAATTATTTAAAATATCTTTATAACAATGTTTTTAATTACTTTATTTGTATGTTATATTGTTGCAATGATTTTGTGTTTTGTTATGTTTAGTCACGTTTGGTATTATTTTTGCCTCATTGAGTTGTAATTAATTCAATTATAATTATCTGCGTAATAAATTACTTTTTATACGTGTATTATGACTTGGTTGTTGCAGCTTTACAAGAAAGATGACACAACCTTTTCTTANATTATCTGCGTAATAAATTACTTTTTATACGTGTATTATGACTTGGTTGTTGCAGCTTTACAAGAAAGATGACACAACCTTTTCTTTAAAAAAACGGACATTGTTATAAATTTTTGTGGGTTATTAAATAGTAATTAAATCGTACTAAATAATGACATTAATTTCATTTGATTGAGTTATAATGGTTGTTCCAGCTAACTAGACCTTTTGTTCAGAATTTTATCACCAATAATAATTGCAAAGGAATTATTTACATCAAATCCATGGTTTTCTGAGATAATAAATATATTATCAATGTCGTTATGTTCGGATTTAAATCATACGGGAACACGAAACCATGAGAACTAATAGTAGTAAAAAATTAAATTACTAATAAAAACTGAAACTTTCACTTCGAAATACTAAAAGTTTTAAAAAACTAAAATTGGGTTACAAAATGTTGTAAACAAGCACCTATGAAAAGGTATCAATCCACAAAATTTAACGACGGTGGCGGCCTCCGAATACTCGTACTCGTTAAATATAAAACTTTTTTTCTAAATCAGGGTTTGACTTCCATAATATAATGTTTTAATGTTTTTTCATGTTTTTAAATCATTTAACACCATCCTTCCGAATTAATGTTCTTACATATTTATAGATGCTTGTTTATACCTTTTTGTAGCCCAATTTTAGATTTTAACTTTCTGTTCTCGTTGACGGGTTTTAGTTTCTTATTTTAACTTTGATTTTATTAAAAAAAGGTCATTGTTAGAATTTTATAGGTAATTAATGAACAATTAAATCGTACTAATTATTGATACTAGTTTTATTAGATTGTGTTATAATGGTTGTACCAGTTAATACAACTTAAAATACTCTGCTTCATTGTTGATCAACGTCATATTAAAGTAACCCTAACCGGACATGAAAGAATGAACATTCTTCTCTTCATTTTACTAGAGAAAGAAAATAAATAACGTCGTGGTTCATTAAAATTATTAAAATCAATTTCTCATCAATTATTAGGGAATATTCGTTTTTTTTGTGAAATCTACGCTCATGCTTGCGATGAAGAAGGAAGATAATGAAAACGGAAGCTCACAGAAAAAAAGAGTGGATGAATGTTTATGGAAAAATGACGTCGTCGGTTGTTTGTTATGTTAAGAAGTGTTGAAGAGCTTCCAACAATGTAGGTACATTAATATGCAAGGCATAAACTCGCTTGTTTGGATCTCCGAATTTTTACGATCAGTTCCAATAACATGATCTGAAGAATATACTATATCAAAGATGCCTGATGGAAAATTAACAAATCGGCGGAACTGTTTGCTGATTGGTTGTGTGCAAGGTTAGAATTTTTAGATGCACACTTTTTTCTTAGGGTAAATCGACGTTCTTCGGAAAGATACCACAGTATGAAATTTGGTCGCAGAATGTGAAAAGAGGCATTTTTAGACACCTTCCTGGAACATTAATCCCTTTTCCCCCCCAAGCATACCCATAATTCTCCTTTACTTTCTCATATACATAGTACATAGAAAGTATTGTAATCGTGAAAAAATTCGAAAGCGAGATTTCGACGGAAATATCCATTTTGGCGATCCCTAATTCTGAAATAGTGGTTTTAAGCATAACGTCTGTCCGTCTGTGCGCAGGAATTCTGAGTAAACAGATCAATCAATTAAATTCATATTTCGTATTTACGGTCGAATTTACTTGTTGTCGATGCATGTGCTCTAATATTTTGTTACTTTAAAACAAAGAGTACTTCACATGAAAGTCAAAGTATCTTTTTGAATGTTTCTCAAAAATGGTTCCGACGATTTTGCTTAAACTTTCTGTGCGTAAAGTACAGTTAGTATGCATTAAATCCGCATTAGCGGTATTTCGCTTGAAAGTTTGGTATAGACGCAGTAAAATAATTTCTGTCTGCTACACTTACACATTGGTTTACTGTTTCAAGATGCTTGAATAATATATAGCAGTGTAAATGGACCAAGCAGACGTAGAATACACTTTTCGTAAAGTGTAATAAATGATATAATGATAAAATACGTAGGAAGACAATAAACGCACTGCAGATACGAAAATACATAATTTTCTGACTACAACGAAATTACATTTATATAACATTTTTACAATATTTATAAGAGTGATATGTTGTTATATGTTTTGAAATAATTCTGAATTTTGATTTTACTTTCAAATTCCAAATAAAAGACATTAATAAGTTCACCTAGCGACTTTAAACGTGAATAGAGCACTGGAGGACTACAAAATATAGAGACCCACACCAGAAATGACCCTTTCACAATAAATTTTTTTCTCACTCTGCTGCAGACGAAGAAACGTATTTGAGAAAGTATGTGCAATGGTTTTGCACCACTGGTTTCCTTTTAAAATAACTCTTCTAGAGCGCATTTTCTCATTTATCAGACATATGACGTGAAAGTTTCTTTCCATGTATATATGGTTTCATCAAATATTTAAGTACCTTTCAGTTACTGTCCCTTCAGTTTGCAACGAACATACGACCCCCCAGGGGACTTACATCTAGTAAGTACGTGTTTGACAAACACGGGACCCCGAGCTGAGTCTAGCAATACTTCCACTTACATGTGTAAGGCTCCTTCCTTTCTCTTTCCTGACCTTCCTTGGTCACCTCTTGTTCTTTTCGATCCCGACGCTATTAGGGCTAGGGTATCTTTCATTTTCCTCATTTTTTGTGCCCCCCTCATTGTTTTGTCCTCAATGTTTTGATGCATGTTTTGAGATATGTTTTGATATATTGTAATTCATGAGGGTTTTTACTGGGTATAGTTGAGTCATTCGGCGAGTCCCACACGCGGGGAGAGTCATGTTGGCTCTCCTTAGTGCGTAACTGCATTTCCCTACCTGTAAAGAATTTTAGGGTTCTAATGACCTCGATGTCGACGCGCAGCCCACAAAAAAAAAGAACATACGAAAAATAAGTCTCTCTTAGGATTCTGAAAGTAGGTAATTTTTTTTAAATGTAGAGATGTTTAATGTCTAGAAGTACAACATATTCCTTTTTTTACTTTCTACATATTAGTGATGAATTATTTACTGCTTTGCAACTAGAATAACAGAAAGATAATTTCATGAATTAGTTGAGTAAAATAGCACCTTTTCGTCCCCTTTTGATATGAAATTTCCACCTAAAAATCCTGACCCTGGCGATGTCACTGTGGATTATGTATTCAAAATTGACTCCATTTTTATGACACAAATGTCATCCCCCGACCCCAAGTCCATCCGCATTATGGTTGGCTAAATGCAACCACGCCAACATGGAAAACTTGCAAGACGATAATAGAGACGCAAGGATCAAATTAAATCTCCTGAAATGCTTGTGTCTAGTACAGGGTTCACTAATAGTATAAATAACTAATTAAATAACTGTTCGTCAAGAGTGAAATTTGGCAAGGAGATTGTTGATATTATCAAGATGAACATAAGCTCACTTTTATTTTGAAAATGTGTGATAAGATAGAAATGGTATTTGACAATAAATGACAATAAATTTTGAAATCGGCAAAAAGAAAGATATTAGCTAACGCTGCCTAAATGGTTAGAGATAGGTGACAAATGTGCATAACAATGTTTGCCTAAAAGAGTTCTACAAAGAAGTCCGCGATAGAGTATGTCTATCTACAAACATTAACCTAAATTATCGATAGAACGTTATAGAAATGTTAAAATACTTCAATTGAAGAGAGTAATTAAAGAAGGAAAAAATAAATCATCATCAAATTTAATGGATTATTTGTTTTGTGTATTTAAGGAAGATGAAAAAGTCTTTAAAACTTAAAATTTTACAAGAGTTTTAATGAAATGGTGTAGTCTCGTCATGCCTTGGAAGCGAAAATTTGACCGGATTTTCCTGCGAGATGGTGTGGTGTATACAGCCATGTTGTATTGTTGAATTCTCGTTTCGGTCAACTTTGGACCACGATAACGAGCGCCAGTAAGGCTCAGTTTGTGAGTTTACTCACTAGACACATCGTGAATTTGGGATAGGAGGAACAGCGTCTAGACAGAATACAAATTGCTGTATCCGAGTATTACAACTGCGGTGTGTAGGTGTAGCGGTGAACTTTTCATGCGCCACAGCTATTTAAACTGAGACAGATGGTAATGAAAAGCTACAAAATCTTGTCCCGCCCGGGTATCAAACCCGGGATGACTTGGTGACGAGCAATCTTGCTGACACCGTGGCCACGACGGATATACAGCCATTAAATTATTAATGTATTAAATTTGTATTATTTTCAATTTGAAAAATTAGAAACTGTACATGAAACCAGTAAGTAAAAGTATTTTGATTTTACAATATAGATGGATTTTATTTTTTCCTGAGTAAAAGAAGATTAGTCTAAAAACTCCCGGGCAACGCCGGGTTATCGCCTAGTTTTAATACATTAACTATGGTCTACTCATTTTTATACATGTATAAGTAAAGACAGTCTAAAATTTGATAAATTGATTTTTGGAAATAATTGGTCACACAGGATATTACCCGAGTGCCTAGTGACGATATCCAACCAGTTCGCACCGATTCGCGCTAATCGGTTCTTTGAATTTAAAAATAATAATGAACCGGTAATTAAATTATCCGAAAATTAATTTTATTTATTATTCTCCTAAAAACTAATTTAATTACCAAATTACTTCATTGTTTCAACAATATTCTATATTATTATTTGTACTTTTTGTTATATCTGACATAACGATGATTCATTTTGAACAGATTGGGTTAGAAATACTTCCCTATAATAATTCGACAAAATGATAGAAAACACACACCATTTGAAAGCATGCTTATTGAGCTGGCGACATGTGATCCAAGAATCAACCTCCTGAAGAGAAATGATGCGAAAGAATGTTAATATCGTGCTAAACAAATAAGTTTGTTTTTGTTTTTTCAATTACAAAAATGATCCCGCAAGGTAAATTGTTAAGTACGTTGTAGTAAACATACAACGCGCGCTGCTTCACCGAATAGCTTTAGGAACGAAACCAAGGGGAGATTTGATTCCATGCTCAGAGAATAAAAATAAACTGAATGGGATCTTAAATACAACATCCTCTAGAGAACTAGTTCTTGGAACTTTCGGATAACATCACTGCGAGTACTGCTACTTTGCTGCCGTGAAATTATTCATTTTGTACAACTATTCTTTCTAAATAGAAGTTATTTATGTAGGAAAATATATAAACCGAAAATAGAAATAATCGCTCGTTGATGCTATTAGACCCTCCTTAGAGAAGTCGTGAACTGAAGTTCAATGCTCGTCAATACGCTCGTGAGGCCAAATAAAAAAAACTTCGGAACGAGAAAACATCGATCAATGATTCACACAGACTAACCCTGGAACCATGTGCGTCAATTTTTAAAGCCTTTATGCTGGTGCGATAATCAAAGTAAATTTCACATTCGAAACAAGTCTAAATAATATTTTGAAAAAAATATTTATGGTGCATTTAGGGCCACCTTGGAGAAAGCGAGTGATGAATTTTGAACTTCTGCGCATTTTTGTATGGCTTCTGCGATCCGCGAATTTCACTAAGAAACACTGTAAACGTAATTTTTAAAAGATCGTGAAGTTATCTCTTGGATCCCACCCGTAAAACGCGCGCGCAAAATTTCTGAGCTTTTGGCCTCCTGCTATTTTCACTATATGGCGGACACCCAAACACACATACTCTCCGTTATCTATCATACAATTTACCGTCGGCGATATTTTTTAAGGAATGGGGTATATATTTGTTTATATTGAAGAGTTTCATGGTTTCTTCTTCCAATTTTCATGAATTTTGTTAGTAATAAACAGTCAAACCGTTCCACAACAGCCCCGAAGGTGCCCAAGGAGTTCACAGAGGGTAGAGCTCTGTAATTACTAGGCCTCGGAACTAGGAGGAGGGGATGTGGCCAATATCTCGCTCCTGTCGGTTAGATCCCAGGATGAACCAGGTATTCATTTTTATAGCAGTCTGGTTGTTGAAGTGAGATTGAACCCCCCCCCCCCCACTTGGATCGTATTCCGGCCATCCAGACAGCAACCACCCCACCCAGTCTACCCAGAGCCAGGCTGACTCCAGTAACAAGAGGTTCAAATAATAATTACCTTTTGTCAAATGAATGAAGATGATAAATCAATGACAGTTGGTAGAAAGTTAACCTTGTGAGGGCTATTAAATTTAATGCAAATAGTTAAGGTAAAAGGAGAAGAATGCATTCGTACCTGCGGAGCAGCAGGCGGCAGCGAGCGCTACGCGTCAATGACATCACGATGATGGTGCGCAAGGCGAGACGCCAACTCGTGCATGACGTCTCTGAAGATGATGCAGTCTACGTTGTCCCCTAACATGTAGAAGAGAAACCAATCCCCCATGCGTGAGCGGCGTACGATCGCCTCGATGGCTTCTCGCTTGATGAGGCGAAAGCGTAGCCTCAGAAGATACACGCGCATACGAGGACTCACTATAATCACCAAGCGGTATAGAAGACAACCCGTTGTGAGAACGGTGAGGATCAGGAACCAAAACCACAGAAAAATATAGATCTTCTCATTCACCACATTCAGCGGCAGAATACACACAGCGTCGTGACGTTCCACCTCACCGGACACGCCGAATTTGTGGAACGTGCACTTTGTCATGCGCGGGAAAATGTAGATCATGGGATCCCAACGTTCTTCTTGGTCACTCTCCATGAAGCGGATCACGTCGATACCGAAGGTGATGAACGCTCCATCGAAAAATCGGTCCATTAGGAACATCTGACCTGCGGACGAAAAATACAAAACTGCATAAGCTATGTATTCTGCGGATTCCATATTGCATTAGTTTCAACGTAATAAAGAACACTGAAGTCATTTTCAAGTATGCATCTGCATCTCCAAAAGATGTTGACAATGTGCAACTTACTCATACTTCTTTTCTAGACTTATCAACCAGATAACTATCAATGGAAATTTGAATTATTATATTATTATTATTATTATTATTAAGCTATCAATTACATTTAAAGGCTTATATAGAACAGTATTTTCTGAACCATTGAAATGATGAAAGATTGTCTGAATTCAGATTTTCATTGTGCGCTATGAAACAAGAAACCTTTACAATTTAGGACAATTTAATATGAGATCGATTTTCGCAAACCAAAACGATATACGACACTGCCACATGAAATTAATGAATTTGAATGAAACATAGTTATATAATTCAACCACAATAGTAGAATGAAACATAGTTATATAATTCAACTACATTCCGTAGCATTCGCGATTCTCCTTTAAAATATTTTTGAATAGTATGAAATTTTATGAACAGCAAATTCTTAACGTGTATGGCAATAATTATTACATTGTTAATTAACAATAAGTCAGTAAGTTTAATTTAATCAGATAATTGTTTATTTTTCTCCAATCTTAAGTAATATCAAAAACCTTGTGAATGTTAATTTAACACAGAGGTTCTCCATCCTATTTTTTCTTTCTTGTTACATATCATAATTTACGTATTATCATCAGTTGAAGATGAAATTATTGTTAATTAAAAGTAGTAGAGTGTTAATATTTGAGGTTATCCCTCAGATAAGTTTGCGAAGTTTAAGGGAGGTACAAAATAAGTAAGAGGAACATTAGTCGCCATGGGGACATAGGAGCAAGCATTACCAGCAAGTCATCAAATAAGACGGAGACCTCGAGCTACGCGGAGATCTCACGCGATATTGCAAGACTCAACAGTTAGACAAAGTAACTAGTCCTAAATGTACAAGGTTAAAAAGAGTATCGCTGCCTGCGAACTTTTGACTTGCTTTCAGTGATTGGATTTACGGGAACCATTTAAAAGAAAATATCCTTTTCTCCAATTGCAAAAATTAGTTTTAAAGAAGTTTAATTGAAATGGTGTCATAATAATCGTTTAAAAAGAGATATTGGAAATTTATAAGTGAAAAAATGATTGATCGAATAAATTACGTACAGTTATACGTTAAACTGAGAATATTATATTAATTGTATGGATAACAATTCCTTCAATTAATTAAGAAATCATTCTCATTTCATCTACAACTGTTGATCAGTTTCATAATGTTGACTTTTAACATCATATAATCTTAAATCAATATTTATTATCGTATACCTGCATGCAATTAAGAGAATTCAAAAAGTTTTACAAAATATTCAAATTCTTAATACCAGTAGTATGTTTTAGGATGATTTAACACAGAATATTGACATATTTAATCACGTTTAGGAAAATATCATATTTTTCCCTAGAAAAAAGTCACTACCATTTGAGATTTTCGCATTAATAATTATTTTGAGTAAACATAAATTAAATAAATCATTTAGAATTGATATCAAGAAATTTATGTTTAACATAAACTTACTTAATTGTTAGGAACACAAAGAAGACTTTTTAAGAGCAGCGCTGGCAGAGATAACTACTTTAGTAAGTGAATTGTGTTACACTCTCTTCCACTGAGTTGATGTTCCCATCTACGTATTAGAAATAAACGTGGTGAAACAATATTATAATTCGACGTAATGGTACAGCCATAAGTGCTCATATAGAATAAGACGAGAACGGTCATAAATATTGCCGGTTTCTACCATGCTAGAAGCCTCTGAAAGAGATACAGTTTGCTTTTCGTCCCAATTTCAGAAGCTTGTCTCCTTGGCAACGAAGTTTGGCACACGTTATCTCTTAGTCCGCCAAGGTCTCTTACAAGTGCAACGTTCGCTAGTCAAAACAAATTATGATAAAGTAATGGTTGAGTGAGTGTGTCCGTGTAGGTCTCGGGTGTGTCCAGTATTATGCTTTTCGTTACTTTAATAGTTATTGAACAGAACATAAAATACGAATAAATATTAATAATAATAAATAAATTAGTTTATTGTCCTCCACGTGGTCATACGCAGTTTGTACTGTTTTTTGACAATAAATTTATTATTATTAAATTTATTATTATAAATATTTATTATCTCCTCAATGCGGTATATCCTTTTTCCCGATGAATAAACGTTTGTTTGTATTCCTTTATTAAACTTTTGTTATTAAACCTCACAACAGAGGACTGCAAAAGTTCTATAAAGAAAAAAATTCATCCCTGAAGAATAGTCCAAATCAATAAATTTACACGTAAGTCAGACGAAAGTTAGGAAACTTCTTTTAAGAAATTCATTTTTTACAAATTCATAGCGTGAATTCTCTAGTACTCTTCACTAACAAATTATGTCCCTCACAAAATAGGCACACACAGTCAAATTATCCTAACGTAGTTCGAAGATTTAGTATGTTTTCAAACAATTACATTTTAAAAATTCATCGGATTCTATCGTAATTTTCAAACACAATACACATTCTCCTCAAAAATTATTCGCATTTCTTTTACAGTTTAAGTGACCATAAGTTAAATAAGTTTCTTCAAATAGCTATATTGCACAAATTCTTCGACTAAATTATCTGGTAACTATTAAAAAAATTGCTTCTTCCAAAGTAGTCACAATCAATAATTTTATTCATACTCCGTTTTGGCTGTCACAATGGTTACAAAAACAGTTACCTTAGTATTGTACATTCCCATGCATGAAAGTAATATTTACTGAGGATATTGGTGTAACAAGTGCAGGGGGCGTGCTCAGTCTAGACATTTTTTGTGCCCATCCCATAAATTTGCGTTAAAAACCGATTTAGGGACGGAATAATTCTTTCTGGCACAAATGAGGGATAGTTCTTACGTGTCGCTATCCGTTTCTGGGACATCTACACAGTTAGCTAGGACTCAGGTAAAAATATTCTTAATCCGATGATGGGAGTTCTAGATCTCCCCCATCCTAGAAGAAAGTAATGAATTCCGTTATCATCTCATCGCTACGGACCTGAATCTTCACGCGTCCCATATGTCATAGAATGCCGCGTACTACTCATAGACATGTATGAAAGAATACAGGACTAAGAAACTAGTATCTAAACAAAACGAAACTAGTATCTTAATGAGAAGAAAATCGTCTTGAATCAGAAAGTACTTTTGTTTTCAAGAAACTACAAAAAATCGATATTAAATACTTCTTTCGTAAGAAATATATTTTAATAAAAAAATAATAATCATGGAGTAATATGATACAGTTTATAATTCTACACAATCCAAATAATATAAGGCTCAATTCTCACATACAAAAGTGTGTAAGAAAAATATTTCTAATTTACTACTACCAATTACAATCACAATATAAGAACATACTGAACAATAACTCTAAAATATGACAAAAAAGGCTAAAAGGTACTTAACAGGAACAACATTCGACATAAATCTAATTCTATAAAGTACCTAAAATGTTGGATGATCTCAATGTTTCAAGTTTTTTCGGGTCGCTTTCTTACATAAAAGTTTACCATTCTTTCTGTCAGAATAATTTTTCAACAAAATGTTGTTAGCTACCCATAAAATATATCTAACGATTCTTTAAAAAACTGTCCTAAAATACGAACATCATATAAATTAAATAGTTCGTTGTCATTTATGATATTCTATGTAATAGATGTTCCAACAAACAGTTAATTTAGAATTTTTAAAAATCTTCCTCAACTTTTTCAGAGAGTAGTTATTCACAACTTTTATTGCTTATATATATGATGCTCTCGTCCTAAAATTTGAAGTGTATTAACTACATATTCATTGAATACTCGTAGTACAAGTTTCACATACTATCTTTCGAAATTTGAGGGGTCAGAAACCTTCAATGTTAACCTATGTTTATAATTCACCAAGACTTTGTTTTTTATTTCATGTAATTTTTAATGCACAGAATGATGTGCACTTCCAATCGACTTTTTCATACAGTGGATCAAAATTCCGATAATCATGATTTTTTATGTTTCGCTGATTACGCCAGTTATTTCTGCTACATTTTAAAATGTGTATAGTCAATAACAAAAAATTATGGTCTCTTTGGGTGAGGAGGGTAAGGATAAACTAAGCAAAATTTTGGAGGATTACAAAAATACGAGATCGCCTTTCAATTGATTGCATCATTGTCACTCACTACACAAACTACAAAAAATTCTATTTCCTCTAAACTGGTAATAATTTTCTTCGTCACAAAATATAAATCTTGACGTTGTCTTCACTGGAAATATATGAACAACATCCTTGTAAAGTGAAAGTAAAATCGTCACCATAAATATGTAAAGCTAACCTGCTTCTGGCATAAACTACGCTCGTGTATGAACTCTGTTATATATTAAGCTTAATTTTCTTAATTATTTTATTTTCTGGAGTTTTTGTAATTCTTTAGGTGTACTTAAGTATTTTCGTTAGTGTACTGTTATAAGTAATTTGTTTCCCGCGTGCTAAGTTATAAATACACTCGAAAAACTTCACTGCACGTTCAACTATTCAAACGAACTACTCTCGTTTTCTTGTAATTTTTTTAGTGTTATTCTAAAGTGTGATAAAGTTTAGGACATCATCAATTATATTTCTCTGGAAGCATAAAAGTAAAGTATTATCAATTTGTTTTAGGTATTTATTTCAAATTTCTGAAGGTATCAAACTTCCGTTGTCGTAATACTCGTTAAAACAGTTGCTTATATTCGTCTCCATCACTTCAGTGAGACAAAAATTTTCAATAGTGTTAACTAAAATTCTTATTTTATTGTAACTATTAATTATCTCTCTAGAAACACCTAATTTATTAATAGTTGTCGCCTTTCTTGTTTCACATCTGCTTTTGTTCCAAGTTATTAGCTAAGTCACAACAGTGGACAAGATCGCATTCCTTAACGCATTCAAAATTGATCTCCAGAAGGCGTACTAACACTTAGTGCAATATATGAATACTTGTATCAGTGCTCTGGAGGATGTGAATAAAAACACTAATGCCGGTTAGGGTTTTCGCCGAACTTTCAACTGCTGTCACACGGTCACACGGTCACTCACATTTTCAATAGCTCCTTGTCAGAAGGCGTGTTTCCTGACATATTTAAAAAAGCTTAAGTAAAACCATTACATTAGGGAAAAAACGTGATGTTGGAAACTATCGACCCATATCACGATAGCCTACTTTCTCACAAATCCTGAAAAAATTCTTCTATAAGACACTTTTAGACTTCTTATCGAATAATAATATTCTCTCAAACGATCACCATGGTTTCAGGAAATCCCATTCAACTAACAGCGCCACATTTTATTTTCTAAATGATGTAACCAATTCCCTTGACCGTGGAGATAATCCACAAGGTATTTTTCTTGATTTATATAAAGCATTCAATATAATCGATCACGCTATTCTTCTCTCAAAACTGCACTCATACGGCATTCGACAATAACCACATCAATAGCTAACTTCGAACTTGAAAAATGTGCATCAGCAAGTTGAAATTTCCCATGTTGAAAATGAAGTATGTCAACATTTCCTTTAAGAAACAAAGCCACTTGCTTGCGGAGTTCCTCAAGGTTCAATTTTAGGCCCTACCATTTTTTCATTGTACGTAAATGATATGTCATCACGCCCGATTTCAAAATGGTTCTCTTTGCTGATGACACAAACTATGTAAATAGGTCAATGCGCAAAATGTTCTATCTAACCTCTCGTCTTGGTTTCATTCAAATCGTCTCATCGTTAATACTGATAAAACAGTATCCATGTCATTTTGCATTAGTGAAACGAATCTCTTCCTCCTACATCCCTTTCGCTAAACGGAACCCAAATAAAATCAGTGAAGGTAACAAAATTTTAGGGTTTCATATTCAGGACAACCTAAAATGATATTACCATATTAAAATCTGAATTCAAAACTAAGCAAATTATGCTATGTATTCCGAATTTTCGCCAACATTGTTAGCCAACACGTTTCTCGCTGCGCTTTTTTGCAAATGTATATTCTCATTTACGGTAAGGCATTATCTTCTGGGGCCAATCCACTCAGAGCATTCAAACTTTTATAATTCAATAGAGAATAATTCGGATTATATGTAATTCTCACCCTCAAAAATCTTGAAACCTTTATTTAGAAAATTAAATATTGTCCCTCTCCCTTGCATATACACTTATGAAGTAGTCGTGTTTGTTAAGACAGAACCATTAAAATCCCACCCTTGCTTTAGAAGAAATAGTCTAGTTCACGAACACAACTCTCGTAATAAGGCTAATATTCATCGTCCTGGTGTGTCAATATATTTCCAGTGCGGATCTTTAAATCGATAGTTTAAATAGTTCGTGTATTTTTAATCGTGACTCGCCAATCGGATCTCCATGGCGTCAGCCGCGAGAGATAGGAAACTTTTCCTGATTGTCCCGTCTTTGTGGTGAGGTCCCAGAGAACCTATTTTTCTCTGCGGTGACACGATCGTATGACTCGCCACGCCACTGCACTCTGTCACCCCCCTCCATGTGACATTTCTCCCTCTTTCTTCCTAATTGCATTTAAATGCATAAGACAACGCCTTACCATCTCCACAAATTATCGTAGAGCCGTGTGCAACGACTCCCTTCCCAATGACTTCTCCTACCATGAAGAGCTCCTCAATACATTCAAATATCCACATGGAACCCCCCACCCTTACCAGGGC
>NNCF01132316.1:236058-281168 GCA_002313205.1 Laupala kohalensis | reverse complement strand
GCATTTAACATAACTATGTAATCACTTGCTTACGGGAGCATCATTATAACTTTTCAATTATAAGCTCTCTTCGAGCTTATGTGCAGATTCAATTATTAAACCTTTGTTATAGTTTATATGTGTCAATGTTTATTTAACCAAACGCCAAAAACCTGAATAGAGAACTACTCTAACTATTGCCAAGCGAGTATTCTAATTATTTCCTCTGGGGCCTATCCTCTCCCGACGTTGGGACAAAGACAACGCTAAATATATACATAGCAACGACCAACGCGACATTGTATATTATTGTTGTATCGCTAACGACCAACGCGACAATATGCCATTGTTTCTATAATGTGAAAGAATTTACAGATTTTAATAATAATGAAAGTTTCAATTTCCTAATAAATATTGTTTTCCACATGACTTCGGATGTTGTAGGTGATGTTAATATCTCTTATACTTTATCGCGCCATGATTATAGTACTCTACATACTGATTAAATTCCTTTTCATGCATGCTGATTTTGCTCCATTTGTTTTTAATAGTTTATGTACGCAACCTTGAAAAGGTTGTGTACATTATCTCTGTAGTCTCATCCTGGCCCGGGTTTTCCTCCGGTTTTCCTCCAGACAGTGGCGGATTTTCCTTGGGTGTGAATGTCATAAATATCTTTGTTTTATAAATCTCGAATTTTTACTGCACAAATATCTGCAAGTTACTTTGGAATAACAAATGGATAACAGTACGTATTTATTCAATAACTTCTTTTATAAATATTAAATCCGCCACTGACCATGGACCTTTGATAGGAATTGATGGGAAGGTCTCTTACTTATTTTCCGGNCCCCACGTGGTCATGCGTAGTTTGCAACTGCTTTTTTACAATAAAGTTTATCTAAACTCTTGTTTCTGCTACTTTGCTGTTATGTGCCACGTATATTTTGTAGTCAAAATATGAATTGATGTGGTTTCAATCCATCATCAACATCACAATTCTCTCATTGTGCTCAAGACTGCGAAATTTCAGTTTTGCATAATTTAGAAAATGATCATCAAATTGTTCAAAATATGACCATTCCAGAACAAAGATTGCTTAGAATGATTGAATCTCATACAAGCCTTCTTATAACCAGAATGACTTAAATAATTGTATCCATGACGAGAAACTGAGTATATAAATGTAAACAATAACATGGTATTGGAGGAATACCTTCTTCCCATTTTCGAGCAGTTCATTAATTTCACTTGGTCTATAATAAAAGATCAGATCATACAAGCCGCAGCTTTTCAAGTTCACCAGTTATTGTCGTAATGCATGACATTTAAGCAATTTTTCAGAAACTACTGCTGTCATGAAGTCTAATATCCTAAGAATATCCGTAATGTCACCGAAATATATTTTGTGACATCCCATCATACTCGTACAATTCTTGACTTCATTTTCACACACACACACACACACACACACACAAAATAATCGCAAAGAAAGTGGAAACACTGGTCTGTTCATTTGCAACAACCCAGCACTTTATGCTTGGAGCTCTGACTACTTCAATTGAAAGAAATTTTATGCGAGAATCGTGTTTTACCACGGTCTAAATGGAATATATAACATTTGAGATTTAGAAAAACCATCCCTCCCTCATTTTCATTACATTTTAATTATCGATTTTTTTTTCGGTACATTTCACAAACTGATTGAAATATTACCTTGATATTTGTACCTTAACGTTGCAAATTTAATTATCTAGAAACAGAATTTGGATTTTTCGATATTTTACTTTATAATGGGTGTCTACAATGGTTTTAACGTTTTCGTGGATATCATTTAGAAGTATTTTATAAGAATTCATGGCTGTGTAGAGGTTCGATCGGTGTGCAAACTTTTGTTTTTCGTGTACTCATTAAACGATCATTACTTTCCTAGCGTTTGTGTGGGAACAAAAAAAAATCTTAACTATGCTTTTGTTGATTAATGTTTCGGTGTAAATTGTATTCTCCTTCTTCCTGAATTTTAAAATAACTCGTAATTACGTACATACAAGCATACACTACTGAAAACCCCTGAGTTCTTATAGGTTTTTGTAGGTTTTCTTCAAAGTATTTAGTTTAAAAAAATCAACAAAAGTTAAAATTTAATGTTACTAATGGAGAAAAATATGGGAACTAACATCAATTTAGAATATAATTTAAAAATCTTTGATAACGCGTGGTAAAATAAGCTAAAAAGTTCCTGACCGTTTGGTGTTTAATATCAGAATGTCCAGTGATTATGAAGTTTCTTTTTCAAATCCCGAGCAACGCCGGGTATTCTGCAAGTCTCTAAAAAGCAGTGTGTCCCGGACGGTGTATGTTTGTTCGTACGCCTTTTGTACTAATGTACAGTACAAGCATGATGAAAATTTGCACACATGAGCTTCATAACTCTGGGAAGAGAGCTTCATAACTCTGGAAAGAGCACTGTCTACTTGAAGTTTCGGAAAATCACGTCCTCTCCCATTTTCATTACTTCTCGAATGTTTTGCGTACTTAATTTTCAAGTCTTAATATTAATTATTGAATATAAGAGACAGTTTTAATCCGCGCGTGATGAAAATTTTCATACATGACCTTCAAAACACTGAGAATAGCACGGTCTACATGAGATTTCGAAAGTCCGCTCCCATCCCCCATTTACAATTCTATATATATATATATNNNNTATCTTACGAACTGATTGAGATATCATCTTCATTGGTACACCTCAATCTTGGTAATTTAAATATCTACAAACGTGATTTTGGATTTTTCAATATTTGTCTCCATAGAGGGTGTAAGGGGGACAAACGTTTTTGTGTTAATGCGTATTTTATAATAATCCATTACCGCGTTTCACTCACTCGCAAGTTTTATTCATTGTCACATAGAGGCTCGATCGTTTTGGAAAGTTTTATTCTCCGTATATATGTTACGCCCAAAACCCGAATTCGGCCATTGGCATACGCGTTTTTTCCAGAACAAGTTTTGAGCGTTTTCACAAACAATGAAGTTCCGTGTACTTTAAGTAGATATTTTTTTTATCGATCCACACATATAACATTGGATTGGATGTATTACATACATAACTCTCGAATGACTGATGCAATTTCAACAAAACTTGGTTCAGCTATGTCTGACTATCTGGCAACAAGCATTGTAATGGGAAAGACATTTGCACCCCTTAGGATCGGTGAGAAGGGGTTGATTTGTAAAAAGTATCGGAAACGACCAATACATTTTTGAGCATGCTGAAATGATGAGTAACACTCCCCATGCCGTTTTGTCCTTAGTGTAGGGGGTGAGAGAAAGAATATATAGAAATAATCTAAAATGACCGCCATTAGTGTTGATACCATAATTTTCGGGGCCGCTGAAACTAATAGCAACATTCCCGATGACGCTCAACCCTACGACTAACCTTAATATACCCTTACGGATGGGAATGCTATTTTTAAATTATCGAATATGACATATCACTGACAAATTCTCAATTTTCGACATCGCTCAGTTTAATAGTAACAAACTGATATAGTATAAGACAAAATTCAGTTTCCGTGGGTAGTAAGACAACCCTAGCTCTCTCTCTCTCTCTCTCTCTCTCTCTGGGGATGGGGTAGGAAGGGAAATAAATGTAAAGATAAGCAAAAACGACCGACATTGGTGTTGAATACATTATTTTTGGGGGTCACTAAAATTAATAGTAACATCCCCTATTTCGCTTGTGTCCATGATTAGTCCCGTACACCCTATCAACCCTAGAGAAGTAGATGTCATAAAAATTAGCGGAAATGAACATGTATGACAAATTCACGATTTTTGGCGTCGCTGTGATGAAAGGTGTTTCCTCTGATATTGTTTAAGTTTTAAATCAACCCCTATGGGAAATAACTCGTTCCTTTCCTCCATACAGGGATGTAATCGAGATGAAACGAAACAATAATTAAAAAGGATCGATTTTCATCAAATAAATAGTCTGCAGGGATTCTAAGGTGAATAATCTGCCAATACCATGACGTAGAAATTTCAATGTCTGGTACCCTTCGAGCTGATGGTGAGAAGGGCGAGACGTAAAAATAATGTAATATGACCTTATTAAAGTCAAATCCAGTTTACGTGGTTCCTGAGATGCATTATTAAAATCAGGAGTGTGAGGAATGGTGTAACACGTAAAAATTATCGATGTAAGTATCGAATTTATAGTATTTGGGGTTGCTGAGATGAATTTTATAATTAAAGATCGGGGTGGAAAAAAGCGTGGCACGTCAAAACTGTCGAATTTCTGCTAGTATAATATAAAACTTGTAATACCACAAAATGAATTACAACTGGGATTTTCATTTAAATACATTAACACAGAAATATACGAATCATAACATTTTACAGTAAGTTTAAACTAATTGTATTCATTTTGAATTTAAAAGTTATAAATTAACGTTATTAAAAAAGAAGAAAGAACAAACATGAAAAAATTAACAAAAAAATAATCCTTACGAAAATGCCAGTCAAGTTTTATTGTAATGAATAAACTAGCAGAACTACCCTGCGATGTTGGGGACTTGAAAGAAATAAAAAACTTCATCATTACTGGACATTCTGGTATTAAAACACCTGTCAACACAGGTCAGGAATTGTTTAGCTCAATTTGCCAGGCATTACCCAAGGTTATTATATTGTATTCTAAAATAATGTTAGTTCCCATATTTTTCTACTTTCGTATTATTAAATTTTCACTTTTGTTAATTTCAAAAACTAAATACCACGAGGAAAATCCACAAAAATACTCAGGGATTTCAGTATTGCATGCTTGTACGTAGTACGTAATTACGATTATTTTAAAAAATCCAAGACGAAGGAAATTACAATTTACACCGAAAGCTTAATAAACAAAACATATAATTAAGACTTCTGAATTCTCTTACTCCCATGCGAACGCTAGGGAAGTAATGCTCGTTTCAATGAGTAAACGAAAAACAAAGATTTCCCAACCGAACCGCCCCTATGTGCAACAATGAATAAAAGTTGCGATTGAGTGAAATACATCAATGCATTCTTATAAAAAACACACCAACATGAAAAAGTGAAAACGATTCTTCCCCCTACACCCACTACAAAGTGAAATATCCAAAAATCCAAAAATCCAAAATCCAATTTCAAAATATTTAAATTAGCAATGCCGAGGAACAAAAATCTAGTTCATATTTCATTATTTCAATAATGATGATCAATGATAATATTCTGATTAAATCACACATTTTTTGTATGGTTAACGTGTGCGTGTGGAGATAGTATTTTATTTTAATACTTGTATACTGAGCGCCGCGTCCTGTAATGCAGAAGGTGCTGTTTGAGCGGAGGTCTTTAGATTTCGAAGGGGTGACTGGCATCGTTATCGCGACAGCGATGAAGTGGTATCCATGTTTGTGCAGAGTTCAACCACACATTGACTCTGAATGAAACTGTTTGTCTTGTCATGGATTTTTTATTAAATCACACATTTCCACGTAATCAAAGTAAATTAATGTCCAACTTCATTTTATAACCATACATAGAGAAAAAAACACATTCCTTGCGATTAATTCCAATGTTATATAGTTAAAATAAAAATAAAAATACATTCGCCACCATGATACATTTCAGCGGAACCAATAGCAAATGAAATAACATGAATTAACAGATAATAGTACAAAAATGTAGAGAGTGTGTATTTATTTTGTTTCAGATGTGAATCAATAAAAAGAATACTGCCACTGAAATTAAACGCAAAACATTTAATAACGCTATTTCTATTGATACGCGGTAAAGGCATTTATATCTCCAGCAATTCTTGTAATTCGATTTTCAGGGCAAAAGAATCAATTATTATAGCTATCATTTTATGAATTCTGAAAAACTGTATTTTTTCTGGATATTTTAAGTATTTCTTCATTCATTTGAGATTTGGTTTTACTTAAGGTGATGTTTATATTTATATTTTATTCATTTTACTTGCTTTATTTTACGTCTTTATTTCATCCTGTTTATGTTATTCCAATTGGATTTTATTTCATAGGACAACTTATTTCTAGTGCCTCTTAATCTATCTTAATAGACATCTTAATCTTCTGTAGATTGATTACTCTTATTTCGTTATTTTCTGCATACTGTTTCAAGTGTCATGTCTTTGTGTTAAATTCTTGTGATGTTTTTAAAATATTATTTTGAATTCGTGAATTTTGAATGCGAACACCAGCTATGATCAATCGTTTCCGGTGGTTTCTAGACACTTAGTTAAATGTTTTCAAATTGCATTAATATACAAATGTGCTTTTGATTCGTTCGATATTTTTTCGATGTATCCACAATTTAAAATTAGGTTATGCCACATTATGAAATCGGACACTTCGGTCAATGTTGCAAAGTGAACTAAAAGAGACTAGGCTACTTGTTTCCTTTACACTCAGTGTAACTTTTTCGAAGGAAAAGAAAACCTTTGTCACAAAAAAGAAAAGTGGTTTGTTTGATAGGATCGCAAACTTTTAAGTCATTTTCGTGTCGTCTTATAAACTTCCGAGATTTATACGTTATTTTTTATTAAAGTGTTGCGTTATTTTAAATTATATAACATAACTATTATTTTTTTTAAATATACAAGCCATTCCATGTATTCTCTAAATAAATTATCATTAAATATTACCTTCAAAGAAATGAACTAATATGGNACAAGCCATTCCATGTATTCTCTAAATAAATTATCATTAAATATTACCTTCAAAGAAATGAACTAATATGGTTTAATTATGGGTAAATAAAAAAAAAACGTATCAGAAAAATCTATACTCACCAACAACATTGCATAGCGATAGAAGTTCACACAGGTAGTACCGATATGCCCACCAATTGTGGAAGCGTAGATTTTCCCAAAGATAATCCAAAAGGAGTTTCTTCTTCTGTTTCTTTTCTATTTCTGAACATACTCCCACATCGAGATCCATCATTAAAGCGTGGATTTTGCCTCCTTCCCAATTCTTCCACAGCCAACGAGGAGTGTAAAAGAGGATCGCCTGAAACAGTAAATGACTTCATTTACTTCAAGGAAATGAATTTTGCTAGATTTACTTTTGATACCTCAGAGAATTTGCATTGAAAATTATTAGTTTTAAAAATTAGAATTATATGCCCACTCTTCATATAGGATTACATTCCACTTTTTGTCGGCAGATTTTGTGTTCCATACCAAAGTTGAAAAAAATGTGAATATTTTTTTATGTTTAAAAATCAATTATGGCATTTCAGTTATTATTTTGACAAATCACCATTTTTAGAGAGACGACAGGCACATGTCTATACTATGCGAATGTAGGGAATGAATCCATAGATTTAATAGCATGAGTGATCTTTTATAAACAGTGCACCTAAAAAGTGTATAAACGGGAACTCTTGTGTTCTTCTTGCTTTTGAGAGAGAAACATAACGATTGATGTGAAATGCATTTTATGAATGATATAGTGATATTCAACTCAAACGATATATATGTGAAAATTTACATGCATTTCTTGTTGCAGTAATAGTAATTCTGTTCGATCTATATTGTAATAATAACCACAGTACGGAGAATAAACTTGCGGGACCCAACACTCGATAATTGAGAGACAATTTTATTACCTGTTTTGACTATAAAACCAGAAACATAATTTTTCGAAATCAATAAAACACTTAAATTAAAAAATAAAACACTTTTATTTAAGATGAAAAAACAATTTACCGAAATCTCACTTTTATACTTATTACATTTAATGTTGTTTTTTTTAGGTAGAATGGTTGCTTCAGACGTAAGCTGAATAATTAATATTTTATAAAAATGATAAAATGGTTATGAAATGTCTTAAATTATATTACAACAATAAAAATTCTCACTATTTGCAATAACAAATTGCAATTTTAAATTTCTAAGTTAAGAAATAATTTTATGTGCATTTCAACAATTTATCTATTTCATAAAACGTGCAAAATTCTGATTTTCATTGCTTTTGGAATCTCAAAGATTTTACTATTGAGAAAACTCAACGTTGACCTTACGCAGTATACAAATTACCTTCATATAATTAAAATATGAAAGTATACACATTTAAATAATTATTGAAATATCAAAGTATACACATTAAAACATTCGGACACATATTTTTTTAAAAGGCGCAAAGAAAAAAATCGAAAAGTTGGTGTCCCATTATTCCAACCTTATATGAAAAAGGATTAAAATTATCTTCTTAATTATCAATTGTAATGGTCAATTAACAAGTTAAAAGAAATAACCTAAAATATATGGAAGGTAGGACCACACAACTGGCACGTTTATCTCCAAGCCCTGAGCAAAACTAAAGAAGCAATAACCGAATCTCAGATATGAGATGACGTCTTTCATTTCACACTCAAAATCGAAAAAATACGTTGAGGCTGATTTAGTACCTTTAGTACAGTTTCGTTGAGCATATTTACTTCTTTCGGAGTCATGGTTGCATGAAGACCTTAATATGCTATAGGCATCATTTCTATATGGAAAAATGATAGACAAATTGTGATTTTGAAAGCCACTCCCTGATTGGAATGCATCTTGTAGGCGAACCACGGCACTTATCGCAAAACTTATAATTATCTTTTATATGGGAAATTGTATAAAATATATTTCTATCGTGTTCTCTTGCATAAATCTGTGCGACAAATGACCGTTTGTGACAAACCGCAAGCGTGCATCTCAAGGGCGGTATTCAGAGATACTAAGCTCCGAAACAATTATTTGTTTCATTTTTATTATTATTCTTACCCAGTCCGCGGCCGTAGGCCATTACGCGGGTTTCTGTTTCGCTATTTTTATCTCATTATTTTCTCACTTTTAATCTACTCTTTTGTTTCTCTATTTCTTCTTTCTCTCTACCAAGCTGTTAGTCCATGTTTTCGTCGTATCGTCATTATTTGTTGCACATAATCTGCGAAAACCATGTATTATTCTTCATTTTTAATATATTCTGTCCATTGTTTATTAGTGTAAACTCCATGTTTTTGTAATACTTTGTACCATTCTGCACTCTCTTTCGCAAGTAGTGTGCAGTTATGCAATGCATGGTTTACAGTATCATTTTCTTGCAGAGCTCCGAAATAATTGCTGGAGAGTTTATATTCGTTTATAGTACTACATTTTACAGCATATTCCAAAAATTCAAATCTTATGACTTATTTCTCAAGAGGGCCACGTTCTTGTTCAATTTCAGTGCACTATGAGTCAAGAGTTACACGGTGAAACAATTTTTATTACAGTTTTGGTGTGTTGAAAACCTGAAATTAGGTCACAGATTGATATGCTTGTCGTTTAAAGAGATGACGATAATGATTTGTCATTTACAGATACTGAAATCGTTAATCGAACGAAACCACGAATATAACATTTTTATCAGTAGTGAAATTTATCATTTTCATAGACTTAGAACGCGTTGGTTCATGAAGATCCGTTTATAACTAAGAATATTCCGCTTGAAATAGTCTTCCATCCTGTCTTAAAAGCCATAAAATTTGTCAGAACGTACAGATACGTCAGGAGAACACGGTAAACATATGTTGTATATACCAAAAACTATGAATATTATTATACTTCAATCATTATTTATACCCCTAAATACTTCTGAAATCACACATTTGCATATGAATGTTGCAAAAAAAGTAAAAGAAAAATCGATCGAGTCTTATCAAAGAAGTTGCTACCTAATTGCTGTGGTAGTCATGATTTACCGAAGTCCCGCTTACAAAAAGAAAATCTTAGGTTATGAAAAGGTTGAGCCCTCGAATTTAACATATCACCTTCTTGACACAATTTTTAAATCTAAGCAAATACCTGCAAAAAACTGTAACAAGACCTTGAAAATCTCTGTGATTCACAACGTATGAAATATTTGATACAATGCCAGCACGCATTAAAGCATAGTCCGATAAAGTTAGGTCCTGATTTATTATGTCACAAAAACCATACATCGTCGTATAACACTGGCCGTTAATTAAACTAAGATGCACGAACTTATACATGGTTGCCAGACTTGGTAATGGTGAGGAGCGCACTAACTTTAAACTTGCAAACACCGTTTAATTTGTAAACGTAGGCTTCCGCGGCCGGAGTCAGTATGTACTTGTCTGTCCTGGACAAACCGCGTCTTAGTAGATACAATTACGAACGTTTCGGCCACCATGCTGTGGCTTTCTTCAGGGCAATGTCAGAGACCGGAACGTTGGTAGTTGTATCTACTAAGGCGCGGTTTGTCCCGGAGAGACACGTTCATACCGTTTAATTTGTCTTAAAATCTAAGCATTCTACATCTCCTAACAGTACCAATAAATCTGAGAAACTCAGAAGTAGGTGTGGTCTACATTCTTTGGAGGATGTATAGCAGAAGAATGGGTGACCGTAATACATTCCGTCAAGGAAACATCGTATTTGTCGTACCTTCTACTTTCTTTGGCACGGTTCTTGGCAGTCCAGGCGTGATTTAAGGGCATTGATCCAAAATTCTTACTTTCCTTGACTACGATGCAATAAGATTGAAATTATCCTAAGACAGCATAAATACATAATTTCATTAAAACTTGCGAAGGAGTAAAGACTTTATTTCCATTTGCTATTTCCTGGTGCAAATTCGGTAATGTTTTTAACGGATATCAGTTAACTTACTAAAGTTATTGTATGAAAATATTAACTTATTTTAATCAAATACGCCAGTAATTTAACTCAAGAAAATCAAATTTTACCAACAAAAAGATTTTGAAACAAACTTTAGAGAGCTTTGACGTTTTAAACAGTTAATAACAACATTCTGAACTTGCGATTTTAGTACCAAACTTTGTTTCGTTAATTAATAACATCAGGAGACCGAGCTGCTCTCGGATTAATTCATTATAAAAATAATTTTTAATAAATAAATTTATAGAGATTTATTCACACATAATTTGATAAGTTAATTTATTATGTTATTTTAATGAAATGTATATTAAAATATGTTAAAAAACAAAAATTGTTTTATATTTGCTTTTTTTAACTTTCAGTCCTATTTTACAAAGGGGCAGAGCACCGCTCGCATTTAGTCAATATAGCAATATTTTCAGATAAATTTTTAATAAAAGAATTCTCATTTTACCGATGAATTATTCTTTCTTGTAATATCGATGATTATTTAGGTGTCACGGAGAGGCGCCCGCGTTTCTGGGAAATGGGTGATTTATTTGTGCATTGCTTCAGCGTAAAACGTCCACAGTCAAGTGTCATGACCTATAGGTGAGCACTCAGCGGACAGTATCTCAGAAGGGCAGGAACTGTGTTTCGTTCACAGACGAAAGCCGATTTAAACTTACAATTATTGCTGGTATAACAAGATTAAGATAAGAAAAATTTACCGAAGAAATGTTTCTTTTGAACTACCACGCATGATCCCGGAAGCCAGACCCTTTTTCCACTTAGTTATGCACATTATATTAGTATTGCTTACATAACTATCTACTACTCTATTTAATATACCTCCTCCATGTAGATAATTTCTCAAATTACCTATCTGAGTGGAACATGAATAATGATTTTCGGAATTTCTAGTAAAGCGAAATGTTATATCTGTGATTAATATTAAACATACAAAAATTATATAAAAGCAGAACAACAACTGCCTCATTTAAGAAATTATAAAATAGAATGGTTCAGAAAAATTCTCGCAACCTCAATATCGTAGTATGATCATATTTGTTTGTTCAGTATTTGACAACTGCTCATTGACTCCTATACTAGAGGCCTATACCCTTGTATAGGAACTGTAATGGACTGCCGAATCGAAATGGGATACCTGACCAAGTTGTTCACGATGATAATACTTCAAATAATATTTGAATCGAAAGTTACAAGTAGTAAAGGATAACATTAACGCTTATGCTCTCTTTTAACTTCTTCTGAATTAGCATATTTCGTTTCCTTAAATATCGCGTTCAATTTACGTAGTTAAGTCAATAAATAAGTAGCAACTCCGAATAAAGGCAATAATAAACAAAGTAACTTCCGGACATTTACTTCAATCTTCGACATAATCACCCTGTACATTCAGACATTTATCCCAACTCTACAAGTCCTTGAAAACTGGTGGTAAAAAACTCTTTTCGTTGTTGTCGGAGTCAACGAGTAACCTCTTGGAGTACGACATCATCAGTTTCAAAATGATGGTCACCCAAATAATTTTTAGGGGCCATCTTCATCGATAATCACACACCGGTCAATACGAGTGATTTGTTCTTCTCGCTGCCCTATAACTTCAGCTGATACCTCCGCAGTACGACCAGGATGCTCCCCATCTCTGATGCTTTGCCTACTCTTGTTAAACATCTGGTTCCAATTAAACACTGCTTTACGAGAGAAATACTTGTCACCATACACGAGATGCATTTTGCGATTCATTTCTGCTTTGGCTCACACACACTCACAAAACGCACAACTTCACGCTGTTCTCGTGCACACACATGCAATACAATCGCCATTGGGCACTGGCTGCCTCTGTCTGACTGCGTGCTTACGATATTTCATGTAACCTATACGACAAGCATACATATGCTGCTATCTGCTGGTGAAAAATGGCGTCGAAATTTAAAACGGTATAAGGGAAACTAACGTTTGCGACTTATATATTGACTTGCCTTCGTAGTATCGTGTTTCCTCGTCAATTATTATGCTTTTTCCTCAGATTCACCTTCATTGAATCATTTATTTTTCTTATTGAATGTATGATTAAGTACACTACAGATAACATAAAAGGGCCCATTTATTTTTCAAAGTCTCACGTTCTGACCAGTTTTGGATCTGTTAGGTTTGCAACGCCTCTCTCCTCTTGCTTCTCCTTCGACAGGGGAAGTTTCGTTCGACCAATCGTAGGTCTATTTGAAACGGCGCCCATATTTGGAAGACATCGTGCGACGGGTAAATCGTAACGAGATAAAATGTTTCATTACACCACTATTAAAGAAATATTTTGTATTTTTTTATTATACACATTTTGGACTTCTATAACAAAAATATTCTGTATATTCTTGACTTCAATAAACTTTACCATTCTCTATATTTAAACGACATCTCGAGATTCGTTGTCTCGCAAGGTCTTCATAGGCAATGTAAAAGATATTAGAGTTTCTGTAAAAAACGTTTGCGTAATACTGTGATAAAATATAGTTTTTAACAGAATTTGAATATAATTGCAAGATATCGTATGGAATTGGTATAATTCGAATCACAAATTACTTATAAATATTCCTATAATTTCTTATATTTATACAGTGAAGTAAAGAAATCAAATCTCATTGCCTACAAATGATGTGTATTGTCGAAAGTAATTTCACATAATTTGCGATTCTCTTAAGTTTTTCATATATGTGAAAAGGAATTAAATAAATATAGAAAACGTATGTCTCAAATATGAACTAATAACACAAAAGTTTAATTCTCGAGTTATAAATAATATAAAACTACTTAAGGAACAAATATTACATCCTCCAGTGACATATTTATCCACGATATAAAAATTTGGTAGTAATCGTGCAACCTAAAAAAATAATCAGAGATCAATAATATGAAAACCTCGTTTCAGATATGAATAAATAAAAAAAGACAAATCCCTTTTATTTATTCCAATCAAATTGAAATGAACTAACTCATATTAATACCATATGTTATTTTCTTTATATTTCTTCCTGTTTCTTTCTTTCCTTCTTTCTTTCACTCACTTATCTCTATCGTTATTTTACTTTTTCTCTCTATCTTTCTTTCTTTCCCTCTCTCTTCACGTGTATTGTCTAACGTAATTTCACATAATTTGTGATTCTGTTATTTTTTCAAATATGTCAAAAGAAATTAAATAAATATAGAAAACTTTTGTATAAAATATGAATTAATAACAAAAAATTTTATTTCTCGTGTTATAAATCACATTAAACCACTCAAGGAACTAATAAATTACATGTTCTAATAATACAATGATCTACAATATAACACTGGTTGTAATCGTGCAGCATATAAAATCGTGATCCGAGATTAATATTACAAAAAACGTGTTTTAGATTACAACAAATATAACTAAAACTGAAATCTCTTTCATTAATTTATTCAAATGAAATTGTGAAATACAACAACAGATTCTTGTTTTCTTTCTTTGTTCCTACTTCTCTCTTTCTCCCTCTCCCTCTCTCTCTTTCTCTTCACCGTCACTGGATACACCGGCATTGGATGTGAATTCGCGACTAATGACGTTCGTGTGGGTGGAAGATTCCAAATACAATGAGAAACATGAGATGCACACTATCTTCTATTCTCCTTTAAAAATAACATTAAAATGACATAACTACAAACACACTCTTTGGATACTCACCATTAGTAATCGAAAAAGTATGCGATTTGAGTGGAAATTATTTCACTGCATCTATACCAAACTTTACCGATAATGCGGATTAAACATATACTAATTACACTATGAATACAGTATATTTTGGAAAGATAAAATAGTTGGAACAGTTTTTGAATATTTTTCAAAAGTATACTTTAACCTTCAAATGAAATAGCATTTGCGTTCAAGTAAAGCGAAAGTTTAAATCACCTGCGCAAATTCTCTCTCTTTCTAGGTATTCCTGGTTAAAATTATTTCTTTCATGTACGACTATAAGAAGAAAGGTTTGAAATACCTTATCTGATGAGACGGCCTCGTGTTACTCTGTAGAGTGGGAATTTGAGTTTATGGAGCTTAGTAAAATTGGAGGATGCGATTGCTATTTTATTGCTACGAAAACTGTTAGTTTAAATTAATAGAGCATATACATTTTTCTTTAGTAAACATTGTTCTCCAAATGTATAATGTTGTAAATCTAGATGCTATATGAATAAATATCTATTGAAAATATGGTTTGGATATATATTAGACCCGTGTCCTACTCAATATTTTTATTAAAATAAAGTTTTAATACTATTGGTATAATTACGAACTCGTGAATTTCTTTTAGTATTATTGTTTTCTTTAAATATAAATTATTTGCTTTTATATTCAATATAAAATTCTTTTGCACATGTTTATTGATATTTTGAAGAACTTTTCTAAATTCCTTGTAAAATATATCATTGAACACTTTCATTTACACATGAAGAAACTAAAATATCGAAACTTAAAGAGAACATGAATAGAAATTATTTTATAGAAACTTTGTCATCTCGTCGGCAGATGAACTTTGTCGTAAACTGCCCTGCCACGTTGCAATGTGTGTCGTAATGCTACGTAGCCGAATTGACAATTTCTCAGCGTATGTTTTAAGATTTTCCTAAGCAATGTGAGAGCATGAATTAAGGTTTCGTTCATTACAGCTTCCAAACAGATATTTCAAGCTGTAATGAACGATAGTCTGTTTGACAATGAATGACATTCTTTTTTTCTTGAATTGCCTGTTGAAACACCGCGGGGTTTAAGATTTAATAGATTTATAAATAATATAATTAATTGAGTTGAGAGTGCAATTACAATTAAAAATATTTTATTTAATACCAGAATTTTGGATTGTTTGTAATAATAAAGTGAAATTATACTTTGAAATTAAATTGACGTCATCCTCAGAATTATTTTAATAATTCTGCATGATATTATTATTTAGTATACCTTGTTTAAATAAATTCTTTTAACTGCGTCTCTAAGTAGTAATGTTTCAAATATCTTATCTTATATGATCAGATAACCTCGTGTTTCTCTGTTGAGGGCGAACCTTTCTCTCACGGATTGATGTTAGTAATCCTTGTGAACTATTCTACTGCCATGTGAGGGGTATTGGACTCGTTATTGAGTGACCAATATAGCCCTTTTAAGGGCTCAAAAAATAAAAACAAAGAAATCCCTAACTTGATCAGCGTTAAATATTTTGTGTAGAAGATGTTTAGTCTTATAGATAACAGTTTGAAACGAAAAAAAATATATGCAAAGCTAAGTGGATAAGAACTCGGCAAATTCTCTCCATACTTTATTCCTAGCGGTCAGTTACTTAACCACTGTGCCACTATACCCGAGTAGAAAATTATTATTCTATTTTCCTTATTCTTTCGGAATAATTATATAATTTTTTTACACAATAATTCTTTGAAATAAAAATATATTTGGCATATCGTTTAAAGGTTATTATTATTATCACCAAAAAATAATTATTAATTATCTTGTTCATTCTATCGGGTCAAAAATTATGAAACTAACAGTAGTGATTAATCGTGACGAATACTGTTAGTTTAAAATCAATGAATGCATACAACGTTTTCTAAACTAAATACTGTGCTTTCAAAGAAATAAGATAATAAAAAGAGAAGTCACAAAAACAAATTTACTCCACAACTACATCAAAAAATATTTCATATTTCCATTTAATTATGTAACTTACAAATCTATTAAATCTTAAACCCCGAGGTGTTTCAACAGGCAATTCAAGAAAAAAAGAATGTCATTTATTGTCAAACCGACTAAAACACGCAGACTTGAGTGGCTATTTATTAAAAACTATATTTTATCACAGTATTACGCAAACGTTTTTTACAGAAACTCTAATATCGTTTACATTGCCTATGAAGACCTTGCGAGACAACGAATCTCGAGATGTCGTTTAAATATAGATAATGGTAAAGTTTATTGAAGTCAAGAATATACAGAATATTTTTGTTATAGAAGTCCAAAACGTGTATAATAAAAAAATACAAAATATTTCTTTAATAGCGGTGTAATGAAACATTTTATCTCGTTACGATTTACCCGCCGCACGATGTCTTCCAAATATGGGCGCCGTTTCAAATAGACCTACGATTGGTCGAACGAAACTTCCCCTGTCGAAGGAGAAGCAAGAGGAGAGAGGCGTTGCAAACCTAACAGATCCAAAACAGGTCAGAGCGTGGGACTTAGAAAAATAAATGGATTCTTTTAAGTTATCAGTAGAGTACTAGAGCGCATCTTCACATCCCTTCACTGACGCTCAATTTATCCTCCATTACAGCGATCAAATTATCTGTATCTTGTTGCAATGGTCCTTCAACTGAATCAACACAGTTTTCTATCATGTATGTTCGATACAATAATTTGAATTTTTATTTATAACATGCATGATACTTTCTCAATAATACAATAATACTGTGGTGATTTTCGTTTTTTTCTGGTACGGATATTGGAACGATTGTTGATCATTTCCATCTTCAATGGCAGCTACCTTCCTTTATTGAATCTCCATAGAATCTTCAATTCCTAATACGAAAATTTAATTAAAAATTCATCCCTGAAAAATTGTTATCGTTGTTGAGGGGTCTCTAATGACGACTTCCAATTCTAATATGATCTCTTCTGATGGAAGTCATCCATATCCAGAACTTTTTGATAAAATATTGCATCAATAATGAAGAATTAAAATACGTGAAAACTACTCAGCCTAATATAAACACATGATTGCAAGACCGATCTATTGGCCGATCTATTTCACAATCAAGGCACAACTGTGAGATTGAATGGAGTCACACAAGTACTGTACAGTGTTCTGCAGCGCATTAGTCTCAAATGTTGCCAGTAGGATGTATCGCTCTGAGTACCAACAGATGTGATCATAGAAACTCATACTCATAATTCTATGCTATTACTGTCTCTTAAATCCCGGCCACCGAGAGTGATCTTCTGATACTATAACACGAAACAGTGATCATAGCAGAGATAGTTCATGCGTTCACTGGGAGGTACATTGGAATACGAGCGTCATCACCAGTAGAAAGAAATGTTGATTCACCAGGTCACATTAAAGTTTCATCCCCACAAGGAAAACTTCTTTTTAATGAATATATTTATTTAAGATATTGGTTGATATTCAGTGAAACTGTACTATGATGGTACTCCCAGCTAATTTATTTTCTCTCATGCAAAGGGCAGTTTTAGGGTTCTCCAGGCAAGCTAATGAATAATTATTATGAATGTTTAAAGTAATGGTTTAATTTATGAACAAGATAAGGGTGAAAAATAACCAACAAACAGTCTCGCCCTGCAAGGAGATCGAACATTGTCACTTGGTTATGCATATATTTCTAACATGCTAATCCGACAATTAGTTCTATTCCAGACAGTAATTAGGAAAGTGCAGCAAAAAACATTTTGCTGACGAAAGCATTTTTTAAAATTTTATTTATAGATCCCTTTCACACTGTTACTCAACACATAAACATTACCAGAGTTTTCACGCTTTATGAGTTATTTCCTGTCTTAATATTATCTCTTTTTTTCTTCTTTTTATTTGATCTTCTTTCTCTTAACTATGTTCATTTGCTTTCTCTTTTCATTCTCCTCTTTGCTGATTTATTGAGGTCGAACACTTAACCACATTTGTGGCGTTGACAGCCCCCAACTCCAGGAGTTCGAGTGCAGCTCCTACCTAACTCCAGCCGCTCCTCTTACCAACATTGATTGCGTCGCAAATGATGTCTTTTTGTTGTCTATGAATCGTCCCCAATTTGTGGGGGTTGACCACCTTTTCGTTTCATTTTTGACAACCACCTTCCTCACTCATATTCTTTTTTTGTTTTTGGAATCTTTTTTTATGAATTAATTGTTCATTGTGCCTTGTTAAAATTTCCAGAGTTCGTCCATTTGACTGAAACCATTTTCTATTCGTATCATGAATTCCACTTTCTTTGTGAATCGATGTAGGTCTCTTCCATCCTTCACCTTTTCCAATCTTATGTGAGAGCACAAAAGCATTTTGCGGATGGAAATCAGTTGCCGGTCCCAAGCCAGGATAAAGGAGGAGGGTTTCTCGCCACACATTTCTCCTTCTAGTACACTGATACCCAAAGTGGTCTACATCGACCCCCAGGGGTCGACTACGATCTGCAAGGAGTCCATGTCAGCAAAGAACAAAATTGGCGGTCCATGAGATATAAATGGGGGTGAATTTCATTTAAGCAGGTCGTGACCTTAATTTTGGCTTTCCAAGAATGGAATAATCCACATACAGTGTATGTATGTCATGTGTATGTCATACCTGTTACTTATCCCGTATTATGGAATATTGTGAGAAAGTCTTTAATCGCTTTTCTATCTTCATACCTGGTGGAAAGGGGTTTCAGCGCGGTTGCCAATCTCCTAATAAAAAAAAGAAAAGAAACGGGCTGGACATCACTGACTGAGGAGATTTGAGATTAAACCTAACTAAATCGATGCCAAATGTTGAAAATTTGTTATTAAAGCATCAAGTTCATCAACTCCCACTAAAACTTATTTTTTGCTTCGTTATTTTATGTAATACATACTAAATTTTAATTTGGTGGTATTAATTTGAATTAAAATTAATAAATGTATAAAAATAACACATACTTTTTGTTCCTCACCTCGCAGTTAGAAATTTAAAACGTTCAAAGTGAGTAGCACTATACCAGCTGTCAAAAACACACTTGAAGTTGATGAATTTGCAACAATTCAATAGTAAATAAGCAGGGGGTCTTCCCAATACCAAAAAACATGGCAAGTGGTCCACGAAACAAAATAGTTTAAGGATCTGTGTTCTAGTGTTAAACGAGCTCTAATGGTGCATAGTGTTCCTAGGTTCTTTTATCATTTGTTTACTGATGTGTCCTAGGTATTCCGGAGTATCAGACCTTATTGGGAATGGAATACAGCTGTGGAGGGTGAAAGGGTTGGTATAGCAGACAACAACCCTATGATCACAAAATGAAATCTCTGGTTAATTTTTCGGCTCGTTGCCATTTTACTCTGACATTATTTATAACATTGTCACGTAAGTTCGTGTCCGTTCTATAAGAAGCACATACATACGGGTAACCGTTTGAGTGATTTTCTACAAAAATCAGTTTATCGCGAGACTAGTTGATTGCCCGTATATTTGTTCCCGAAAATTTTGTGGTGTAGTAAGCAAATATCACGTATTAAAACTGGTATGTGGAATATAGTCTAATTTCTTAAATTATGAATAGTTGAATTTTCCTCAAGGGTTCACAATTCTTCAAAAGATCGATGGCGAAATATTGATTCCATCGGTTTATAACACTCCCACGGGACACGATGTTCATATATCCCACATTAACAATATTTCCATTGATGAACACCGAATAATAAAGATTTATCTATTAAATGAATTCATAAAGCAACATAATTCACCATGCGGCTTCGATCTTAGAATCCTTACCTACGGCTTCTTTGTTTATAAATATATATAAAAGTTTTCAAAATAACATATCATTTTATGTGTTCTTTATCATTGAAGGTTGTCTTCCATTAAGGCACATATTTACACGATAACCTTTTCAAAAACTTTGGGTTTATTCTACTTGCATCAATAGAAACCCTCCATAGCTACAATTATAAACGATAGACAACAAACGAATCACAGAATGATTACTAGCTGAGGTCACTACAGTAAAATGGACTCTTCCGCGCTGCTCGAGTCCGTCGACAGTCTTTTTTTCTGGTCGTTCAAAAGCAGATGGCTTATGACCAAGGTTGGATACATCGCTTTGCAGCTAGGTCTAAACGGTAGAGTACACCCAATTCGAAGACATTCGTATTCATCTTTTCGTATGCTCTTGACGCACTCCTTTTAAAGTCTACGATCTTCGAGTTAGGTGTTTGTGTGCTATACTGTATATGATCCTTTTACTTTACTCAATTTACATTTTCCTTATTGAATATTTACGGGGTTTAGTTTTGCTTGCAGATTATCGAATGTACAGATGAGAGAATTGTTATAGCATGTAGTAAATGATTTTATGTTAGAGTGAGTTTCTTCAATTTTATACTTCCAATTTTATTATTTTTTATTTAGGAAGAACCTTTTCATTTCGTTTTTAGATATTGTGTATACGTGTAGTGTATTTATTTACTTGTAAGTGCACACACATCACTGTTGTACCACAGCATCAAAGACACTTTTTGTGCAGCAGACTCATGTACTATTTTCCATGTTAATTCTGTGAACCTAACCCCTTTAAATTAGATGTTGAAGTCAAGTATATTTTATTAGTTATATAATTTTATATTTTATAATTAGTTATTCTTATTTGTCAAACATCATTTGCTTGATTAAGATTTATCTCCGACTGTTTCTTAACAAATAATAGGTTATTCTGTTACATCATCACATTTCCTCATTTAAATGCGGTTTTCCTTACTTGGGTTTGGCTTCTCATTTCTTCCTACGGAGTTTATTTTATTAATTTTGTTAGAACCAAGTTCTTGATCGTCAAAATTTAAGAAATATTTTTTATTTTCATGACAAGACAAGGGTCAACTTGATATTTTCAGTAAATCGCTTCATCGGATGGTGCTAATTTCTGTAGTCTATTATTTCCCGCTAACCATATTAAGTTCAATGAGTTAAGTTCGCAATACATGGTATCTATCATGAAAATGGTTACAGTCTATTTTTTCTATGTAGCAAAATTTAAAGCAAGCTTGTCATTTTTGTGGTGAGTTAGTATGTTTATTTCAATACCTCCATAAACAAAGATTATAAAAACTTGGTATATTAAGGTCAAGAACATAAATAAATGAGGAAACTCTATCAACTCTTCACTAATATGGTCAAATACTTCAGAATTTAAAGAACCGACCGACATTACTCTCGAGTAGGTAAGAAAATCTCAAATTGGGAACTTCATTTCAGTTCAATGAATCAAGGGCTGACCTGCGCTCACTCGTTCAGCAATATGAAGGTAACACGAATATTGAAATGTGTTTGCATGACACATATCCAGGTTTGCTAAGAGCACATTTATTGAATTTCAGTGAATAGTTTATTTTTTACAAGTATCAGTTTAGCACCTTTCGCGAATGGCAAAGGTTGTTCTAAGAGATTCGATAATTCTGCGTTAAATAAAAAAATAGTCATGGACACATCGCTAGAATAAACGATACAAAGAAAGCATTTATTTCCTAAGAAAGAAAAGAATCAGCACAGCATATTTGCATTTCCTTTTCCACTGATTTGTGAATTCATCGCTGAAACTCGTAGTACTAAGAATCCTGTCATCACACGAACAGACTTCACAGATGTATACGAGTCATATGACCTGAAGGCTCTGGAGCTTGCTTGTAGCAACAGCGGAGGAACTGATCTCAGTAGGAGTCTTTGTCCGAACACCTCGGAGCAAGTCCAGTGACGTGCCAATGTGGAGTGCGGCGGGGAAAGAGGGAAGGACCAGATGCTGACTCCCAAACACTTTAACTTTTAGTGTAGATTTAAATCCCTAAAAACCTTTTATGGTGAAAATAAAAACATTTAAATTTCAAAGTTGTTGGAAGCTGAGTCTTTGGGTCTCACTTCAAAAACTTTTCTCGAATCCACCATTTATTTGGTGAGTATTCCAAACCCACCCTAGAGGAATGGTAAGGTTCCGAACACTAACACACACACACATAAACAACCGACTCCATAATTATTGTTCTCCTCTTTAGCTTTTTGAGAGATTAGTTGGTCTTTAACAGACATCAGGAAATAATAATTATTATATTTATTAACCGAAAATAGGCAGATCTTGCCCGGTGGCAGAATATGAGAAAATACAATAAAATATACAAAAATACATATTAAACTACATAGAAATGAAATTTTGTTAAAAATATGATTAAACTAATATTAAATACAAAAATATTTTTAAAAATTAGACTAATTTTAATAATTATAAATTGAAAAAGAATACTAGAGTTTAGCGATGCTCCACTACCTTCTAAAAGTTTGAGAAAAGCTTTGTTACACCTTTCACGTAATTATAAATAAATAATAATAAATTTATTGTCAAAAGAACTGTTATAAAATGAGTACGAAAAAATACATTATTTCTGCGATCACACTGAGATGAAACTGTGGTTACTTGCATATTAGATCCGTAAGTGCAACACTCCAACATATACACGAGTGTCTCAATAAGGACATTACTAACGCAAGGTTTCCTGAAAACCTCTAGTCAATATTAAACATTTACCCCTCATTATTCTCACGAAGCAAGGATTCTTTTTTCACAGAGGAAAAATCTGAAAATAATTAGTCTAGTCAATTTGATTTGTTAATTTAACATATTTATTTGCACGAGACATTTGTAAATTTAATTTTCACAGCAAATTTCTTTGCTCGTATTTTATTTAATGGCATGCTTACCATTTCCTCTACCATTTTTATCCTTGTTCTCACATCTTTCAATTTATTATCTATCATCACTTATTATTCGCCACCAGTACAACGTAAACATTATAATAGTTATTTTAAAGCCGTCTTGCAGGTTGTTTCGTCGTCTATTCATATGAATAATAACAGTTAAGTACTTAANAGTTATTTTAAAGCCGTCTTGCAGGTTGTTTCGTCGTCTATTCATATGAATAATAACAGTTAAGTACTTAAATCTCTATTTATATTTAATTTTTAATAGAAAGTTTTCAAACGTTTATGTGTCTTTTTTTTATTCGTCAAAAATAATTAAATGCAACGTGTCATTCATTTATGAACTGATAGTGCTTATAAGTAAGTGATGATTATTTAAAATGGTATACAACATGTTCGTAATCCTTTCGATGAATGCAATGGAAGTTGCCAATAATCCCTGCGTGTCTCTCGTTTCTTGAATTGACATGACATCACAGATCCTTGGAATAAACCGCGGTCGGGGATGCCTTCGTTGCGGTGTGGGTGCAGCGTGGGGTTGCGCTTGGCCGAGTGCCAGACACGATGCGACTCATCACAGTGAACATCATCGTCATACTCCTTTGAGAGACATTACTCCATGCGGAAGAAGTATTTTCTTGCTTTGCACATTGCAGCAGTTTCATGCTTTGTAATACGCAATTTGTGTCGCATGGTGGATAAATTCGTTTATATTACTTACTCATATCTTTTCACAAAATTCGCTTACTTTCGTTCCTGATTAAACTTTTATTCCAACTATATTTAATTCAAAAAAATAAAAAAGAAGCTGACAATGCTGCTAGAATCTTAATTCCCATAAATTAACTGAAAATTTAATAAATACAGAACTCTCGTACACCAATTGGAAGATATGTTTTGGAATAAGTGGCAGTCAGTATTAATACTTATGAGTACTCAGTATTTTGATGCATAATTAATTATAACAAATCCTCTCATAAGGATTGACATGTAATGCTTGACAATTCTTTTTTCACTTATCGCTATTATATTTCCACTTATCAATATAATATTGCCGATAACAATTAGAAATCGATAGAAGGAGAGTAAATTAGTCAGGTTTAAAACTGTCAAAAACTACTCCAATATTCATAAATTCCAGCAAGCCAAAACCACAAATTATGTATAAAATTGTGAAATATTATTTACGATAAGATGCAAAAAATGCTTTAGTGGATAATTCAGAGACAATTTCACAATTAACTGCCTTTGTGGCTAAACATATGAATAAAGCAATGTAAGCTTTAGTTGTTGTCTTTGAACGCTAGTATTTAACGGTGAGCGGGCCAGTGAAGTCAACACCTACATTAGTAAATGGAAAGGAGGATGTGACCCTGGACGCTGGGAATTGACTCATTTGTTGATTTAAGGCGCGTGCCTTTGTTTTAAAACAAATTACACAATTGTCTAGAACATTGCATACCGCTGTACGTAGTCTAGGAACCCAAATGAAAGTTCTCATGTCATTCGTGACCGTTTGAATGCCAGCGTACAGAAGGCGTAGTTGAGTCGCGAATAATTAACTTGGTCAAGATATGTTTGGTGGGCAGAATGATCTGATGTTTAGAATCAAATTCGAGTTGAGAGTTCTCCAATATACCCCCGACTCTTAAAGAGTTCGTCTGAATGCATAAATGGCGGTAGGAATTTGATTTTGAAACCGTTAGACAACTCGGAAAGTTCCTGCGAATAATCTTGCACCTGAACTGCTTTAAATATAGAATTTCTTGATTGCATTATTTATGGAGCAGTTAAAGAGAAAGTAAGACGTGGAGTGACTTTATGAATATTATTAATGAATCGAAAAACATAAGCGAGAACTCTGCATAATTTTGTAAAAGATTATTATCTGGGAATTAAATCAAGTATTAAACTAGGAGCGAAGGCGACGGACACTAAACATTTTTTTACTTCTAAAGGTTTTGATAAAAATGAATTTGACGTGACGGGCCAATGCTCTGAGGTTTTAAGTAACCACGAAGAGCCAGACCACCACAAGGAATTTGATATAACTGATGAAGGAATGGTTCCTCTAGAAATAATGTCAGCTCGCTGAGGGAACATGTTTCCAAGTGAATTGATTTGTCTACTCATGAATGACTGAAACTCTGTTCGCAATAAAAGTTTTCCAATTCCTGGAGGACGATGCCATCCAGGTGAGAACGTTTTTGGACTATGTCCGTAATACAAAGTTAGCAATAGAAAGATTAATTATTGGTACGACTTTAGTAATTAGCTTAGATAATAAAACTGCAGCACATAACTTTAAACGTGGAATTGATTGTGCTTTAACAGGGGCGACTCTCGACTTAGTAAATGAGACGTGAGTGGTTTTGTGGCGTCATGAGAGATAAGATAAATACATGCATCGTAGGCCTTCTCACTTGCATCGCAAAAACCATGCAAGTGGTAGACATTAACTTTGACCGGTCTCACTAGTTTAGGAATAGATAATTCGTTGAGTGGTTGTAATTCAGAATAAATGTTTTTCCAACCACTTGCCAATGGAGGCGGGAGGGTGTCAACCCAGTTGAGTTTAAATCCCCATAGGTTTTGAAAGAGTATTTTACAAATTACTACAACTGGAGCAATTAACCCTAGAGGATCAAAAATGGAAGCCATTATTGATAATAAAAATCTTTTTGTAAAGTTCTCGGGGAGTAAATTGGTTGGAAGCTGAGTTGAAATTTAAAAAAATCATTTGTCGTATTCCAAAACAGACCTATGCCATGAACGTAGGATTAAGAAGTATCAAATTCTAATATTTCTTTACCTTCTCTATTCTCATGAGAAATTTGATTTAGAACAGAAGGGACATTTGAAGTCCATTTACGTAAATGAAATCCGCCCTTAGGCAATAAGTTATTTATTTCAGAGATAGCAATCTGTGCTTCGATAAGCATTTCTGCTCCTGAAATAAATCATCAACATAAAAGTCTCTCTGTACAATAGTAGAGGCCAAAGGAAGTAGTTCTCCTTCATCATGAGTTAATTGAATTAGAGCTCTAGTCGCTAGGAATAAGGAAGACGCGGCACCGTAAGTAACAGTGGTCAAATGATAGTCAAATGATGGTTCGCGCGAGGAATTTCTCCATAAAATACATTGAAGATCTCCGTCTTCAGGATGAATAAGTATTCGCCGATACATTTTCCTAAAACTGAGATGAAACAATAAGGTAATACGAAACCTAACTAAAATATAAAATAAGTCTTGTTGAAAACAAGAAGATTGTCGTTTACTGATTTCTCAGATTTTTAAGTGATTTAGATGGAGCAGCTGAGGCATAAAATACTACTCTTAATCTTGTAGTCGTGCTAGTGGCTTTGAATACCGGAAGATAGGGAATACGATACTGTGGCCTTGTGGAATCAAATTAAATAGGAGTCATATGACCTAAAGCTTCATATTCATTTATGAAGTTGACATACTGTTCTTTACGTGAGGCGTCGTTGTTAAGACGTCTTTCAAGAGAATAAAATCTACGTAACGCAAGAGATGGCGTAGAAGGGTTTTTTGCGTCAGCTGATTTCTAGGGAAGTCTTACTACGTATCTGCCGGCATGGTCGCGAGAATGATTTTCGCAAAATGATATTTCACATAATTGTCTGGGTAAAAACTCTGTCAGAAAATTCTTCTAATTTCCAAAAGATTTTGTAGAGTTTGAAATTAATACTTTACTCTCAGTTAGAAATGTAAATAAACAAGAACCTAACTTAGATTGAGTGTCTGTAGGCAACCGACCTGATACAATCCATCCCAACTCTGTTTTGAAGAAAATGATATGACCCGATGGGTATTAATTTAGAGGGCAGCAATATTGAATAAAAACTTGGGCGCCTTGTAGCAAGTCAATGGATTAGGTCTCGTAGAATTGAGGATCTGCATTACACAATTCCGAAGGAGATTCCACGATTTTATATAAAAAGTTACGTGAGGCAAACTCGAAGTAATTGTAGGAATTACGGTAGAGCATATTGAAGCATTTCATGGCGTCAACGTAATGCTATATTTAATTTTACTTCAAAAGAAGTACACGTCTGGTTACCATCTAAATTATCAATCAATGAAGAGGAGGGCTTTCCCTTGAGACCCAAAGCGAGGGCACATTTTTCAGATATTAAATTATGCGTACTGGCCGAATCAAGGATAGTAGTGCTCGGGAAGCGTAATCCATTACAATTTGTAACTAAGACAATAGCAGTAGCCAGAAACGTCTGATCTTTCTTGTTAAGTATGTGACCACAAACATTAGCTGATTGACAGTTAGAGCAGGTGGAGGCCGCTTGAGATCAGGCAGCGTTGCTGAGGTACTCTGTGGGGAGGGAGCTGCGTTGATCTTGAATGTCTGCCGCTAAAAGTTTGGGTCGTGCAGAAGAGTGTGGTGGTATTTTGTACAAATGGAACAAGTTTGTTGCGAACAAACATGAATAGAGCTTGTTCAGACATTTTTTTGGGTGTAACATTATGAAGACAAGTGAGTGATTTATGAACTCACTCTTTGTCCAAAACAAGTGACATATCTTAAATAATGGCCATCTGTGAACAACGACGCCTCATTTATTGATTATTCTGGCGGCGCTTCCCGCCAGAAGTTATGCAACCGTCACGACGTGATGCCTGGCGTCGCGCTACAGCGCGAGTTTATGCACAGCCAGCCATGTCATGTGCTGGCACTGCTCGCCAGAGGTCGGACGAACACTCGCTCTCAGGTGGTAGAGCGGAAACACGCGTTCTCTGCATCCACTACCAGATGGACGGGCACTTGCCCCCTAGACGGGCACTCGCTCTCTGGACTTGCTCCAAGACAGAGGAGTCACACTCGCTCTCTGGACTCGCTGCAGCACACTCCCTCTCTGGACAGGCAGGTTTTCCCTTGACTCATTCGCCCTCTGGACGGACTCGCAGCATGCCACTCGCTCTCAGGTGGTAGAGCAGTCAACCCTGGCAGCCTCACGCACTCGCTCATCATCCCGGCGAGCTACGCATCATGGCTCACTCGCCGCCATTCATAACTTGCCTCGCCACCAGGCACTCGCTCGTGGTTACCTCACCCGAGCGCTCAGTAGTCGGCAGACGGACAGTCACAGTCAAACAATCCGCACGCCACTCGTCAGCAGTCAACACTAGACTCGCTGTTCATCACTAGCCGCACCATGTCGGCTCGTTGCGAGGAGCACTCAAGTACTGGGCATTCATTCACTTCGCTCTCCAACCTTGTCAGCGGACACACCTCGCTTCGCATCACTACTCTCGTGGGTCTGCATGCTAACACATTTTCCTGCTTCAACCCTGCACCACGACGTAGCTGAAGGCACTTTTCGTCCACCTGATGATCTTTCTTCAAATTCGTTGGATTTCAACTCATCCCAACTTGACTCCTCTGAATTTCAACATATCGCTTCAACTCTACCTTCAACGTCATCTCGGCTGTCTTTCCAGGATCATCTCATCTCATCATGATCTATCAAGGAAAATCAGTATTGTATCATTCTTCTTCATTACTTCCTTTGCCTATTTTATTAAACTGTTGTTTGTTGGCATTCACTCATCTTGCACCTCATCCTTTCTTCATTATTTACTGTCATTACAGTTGGAACCGAACCGAACCGAACCATCCCGTGTGCAGATAAAGCATGTAAATTTTCTGCACATCCTTTCATGTATTCCATTTTTTCTAAGGTTAAACTTTGTTACTACATTATGGTCCCCTGAACCGGATCTATTATTTTGGTATACTCACTTGTCTAAGCAACAATAATTTGTTTGCACATTTTTGGTCAATGTGTAGCTATTTTTCTACAGGAAAAATTGTTTGCACAGAGCTATTGTCTCAAACAATTAGAACATAATCGCAGTTGTTTGGCCTTGACACGGCGATCCGAAACGGTTAAGTTATTAAATGCTGAACACGTGTTAATGTTATGAGCCCCGGAACAGATAGGACATTTAATAAAATGGAAACAATTATTACCCTTGTTGGGACGTGAAGAGGAAGTTTCCTGGTTGTTAGTTTTATCACAGACATGTCGAGAGCTTTATGCTGCCTTTCCAAGAATTTAATGAGTTGATTGAAAGTAGAAAGTTCTGAATCTAACGCCTTCTCCCATTCTGCTTTAATGGTGGAGTCGAGATTTTCTAACATGAGATGCATTAATGACATCTCATCAAGGGGAACTTCTAAATTTAAATTCTTAAGTGCTTGCCGATGACTGATGATATAAGTTCTCTCTGAGAGAAACCGGAGAGCCGCTTGTAAATTTAGGTTTGAACAAAGCGGTGAAGTACGTAGATACGAGACGCCTCTTATCTTCATACCTGTTCGTGAATAGCGACCTCAAATCTTTCCCCGGAGACAGCTTTATTCTGAATGAGCTCACGCACTTCGCCTTCAAATACTGAATTTAAGTAATGTAATTTAGTAGAATTTTTGAGGGCAGTTTCGTCAATGACAAGAGATTTAAAAAGATTGTGAAAAAGTAAACCCAGTCAGCAAAGGTTTCATTGAATTTCGGCAAAGCTATGTCAGGTAGTTTATTACTGCATTGATGCGCTGATTCCTTTCTGTGGCGGTCGGAGGAACCGTTACTGCTCGCGTGGAGACAGCGTCATTTTTTAATTGCTCCACGAGTGTTTCCATATTTCACACGAGAGAAAAATAATTTATTACAAAATCCTCGCGCACTTCTAGATCATCGTCAAATCGTTCTAATTCTGTTTGGACGTGATCAAACTCCTGAAAGATATTATTCAAACTAGTTATATGTGCCGCGAAAGTTTTATATTGAGCAAAATCATTGATTTCAGGATTGTTAGTAAAAAAATTTATCGTGAATAGAGAATTTATTGATTGCTCTGGACTCTGGAGGTCTCTGGACTTAATTAATTGTTCTCGCGTATTCTCTGATGGAACAGGTTGCCGTTTGCTGCCACGAGGAGCCATTTTTTTAAGTACTGAGCAATTTAAATTAAATGAATGTAAGTGACTGCGTGACTCCTAGTCGTGAACGCGCTTTGTCGACAACAAAAGGAAATATTACACACTCTACAAACTAAGTACAGCAATTATCACTGGTGTACCAAATACACACACATTAAATGCAGACATCTAAAAACTATAAAAAGAAAAAAAACACATATTAAACAGAAAAAAGCAAGTCAATTATAGATTCATGAATTGTAGATTTTGAGAATAAAAATTATGAAACTGGTGTTATTTTGATTGTAGTGCTTCTTAATTATTTTATTAAAATCAAAATACCAGATTATTCACAGGTCGGAGCTGATTTATATTCGGTAACCGGAAGGACCAAATTTCTGGAGAAGAACCATACCCCAAAAACCCTCTGGAAGCTATGGGAGTGGAAGGTATCTTGTTTAATAATTAAAAGATTTTAAACGGAAGGACCACATGGATTACCATGATTTTATATCAAAAACAAATCAATGGATATACAAATATTAATTGTTTTATGAAGAAATGACACAAAAATACGTTCCTTAATAATCCCACCAAAAATCTAACCTAAACACACAAGAAATCAATGGACATACATGCAAAATATCTAATACTAAAACTTACAACTAAACACATGGCATTGATTTAAAAATAAAGGGTTCATAAAAAATGATTATGTACAACAAAGTTCAGTTAAATGGTATTGAATTAGTCAATGAAGGGAGATCGAATTGATCACAAAAGATCAAACTGTTCGTTAGATTTTCACTGGCCAGTGTAATATATGTGAGCTCATAGTTATGTTCTTGTAGCATTTGCTCATGCTTAGTTGGCGTACCGCGGCTCAGGCGGTTGAAAGATGCTGGAAGAAACGATGGTGTCCATCAATAGTATTTGAAGTTTATATGATCGCACTGTTTCCATGATCACAATAAATCCATATTCACGACTGTTCCAGATGGTCGAATCACATGGTTGGTTGCTGGAATAGTTTTACTTTACGCATAACACGCTCCACAGTATGTTCATGGCAGACGCAGTTATGGCCTGATGTTGACTCGACGAAGTCTAAAGAGAGAGTGATGCTAGAGTTAGTGGCTACGGGGTCTTCCGATGTTAACTCGAGGGAAAACACTCCCGCACAAATACATTATTATTGGATTGTTCGTGTGCATATTAAAGAATTTGTTACAAATTAAAGAATTGATTCGATGATACATTAAAATTAGAAAATTTACATTCAGAAGTTGTGGCGACTTTCCCAGTAATGAATAAGTAATTATGTATATTTTATCATCACGAAATGTCTGGATGAGAATAGAGTTCTCTAGTGGCAGATTGACGTAGTTAAACCTTTTAGATCTATTTATAGTATTAGATAATAATATTAGCCTCTGGTGGATATGCACCAGCAGTAAAGCTAACATATATTCCAAAATAAAAAGCACAGTTCTACAAAATCAAGAATAGAGTGTCGCTATTACGAAACTAATGCTTGCAAATGTTGTGTCCTCCAAGACGAAGAAGAAGCCCCACTGTGGAGTGTCAGGATGCGAGTCTGCTATTTGCGTCTGTTGTCGCTCCGCTTCCCGTAGCGCTGTGCTGACGAAGGCAGACGAAGAAAGAGATTGAGAGGGCGGGCTTCTCTTTTGCTTTGCACATGGGAGCGTTGGAACCGCCTCAGCACTCAAAGAAGGGAGAGAGAGGAGGGATGTTCATCTCGATGAACAGAATACAACCTTGGACAATCAATTAAATATTGAAACTTCTCGTATGTAGATGTACAACAACATGACATCACATGTAATTGCGAAGCCAATGAAGTTAAAATTGATAATATTAATAATTTTCCTTGGTCGAGGAATTTATGGAACTTTCAATATATGTATTTCAGAAAAACATATAACAATTGAATTTGATGTTATTTTTAAAAATTTCAGATATCGTTCACAAACGATAAGACGAACTCCTTAATTTCCGGCAGTATGTGGGTACAACTTTCACTATTTCTTCCATTTGCTTCAGAATGCACCGTTCAAGCATTTTGTGCAAGTGGCACAAAAGAGAAAGTGATCTGAAATTAATTGTCATGATGATCTTCTCTTGGTTTAGGTGTGACTGAAGCCACATTCTAGACAGTTTTCATCTTCCATCTTAAATAATAACTGTGGTAGACTGCAACTCACTAAGATATTACGTCAGTTGTATTAATGTTAACAGCATTTATAGACAATAGCAAACTTTCATATTTTAATATATCATCTAACGTAAGTAGTCCTAGTAAGTTCATGGACTGCCTGTCAAGTAACGCCACTCGTATCTCTCTGTCTTTCCGCTCAAAATCTTTGGGGTTGGACAAATGCCGCCTAAATAAGGTTAACCCTATTTACTGCTGTTAACGCCGTTACAGTGTTTGTATTCATACTTCAATTACCGTGAAGTAAGGTTTCATCGACACCGCCCGTTACAGAGTTAAAACATTTATTTCATTCGAACAAAGCTAATTTTTTATATGTTTGTGATGTAAAAACGTTACCGTAGAATGAAAGATGGATTAAATTTTAAATGTTTTATTATAAAACTCCTTACAAATTGCATGGTTCATGTCATTAAGGTCAGGGTTTTCAACTGCGAATTGTCATATTCTGGTATCATCATCAATCGTTAGTATAGATTAATAAGTTTTAATCAAGATAATTTCATGCATTTAGGCTCTTCTCATTATTTAATGATGTGTGTGAATTACTCTCATCGGTTCAACTGGTAAACATTAAAATGTATACCATTACGTGATTATATCGTAGTAACAAGAAGTAACCAAGAAAGCAGGTATTACTATCATATGTATATACATTATTTCAAAGTTCCTTAAATCAAATGTGAAATTACACGGAAAAATTAAAATTTCACGAACTAATTTAGTTAGTGTTCCAGTTTGCCACAGTTACCCGTCCTTCATCACAAAGTCTTATAAAAAGAGAGTCTACAATGCGATGACAGTTTCTTCATATTTCAAGTCACGTCTCGAGATGAGCAGTTGCCCTCATACGTTACGTCGACGCACAACTACTCCTTCAGTCCATCACTTTCCAATTTGTTTGTTTGTTTGTTTTCAGGGTTGTAAATTATATGAACTGATATGTTATTTATGGCGGTTCTTTAGAATACTGGACAATCTTGTTTCGATATGTCGAATAAAAGTTGATATGTCGAAAGACTAGGATATAGGACTAGCAGATAGGTATCAATTTGTCAAAAGGATATATCCACACACACGTGCTGTATTAACAAAGTAGGCTAGTTTAAAATAGCTAACAGTGTGATAATTTAGGACGGTGAATTCGACGACCAAGGCTTGTGAGAGAGTCAAGCTAATTTCGGTTGTTCTACACAAACTTGGAATCATACTTTTACAAAAAGGACATTTGTATGAGTTCAGCTTGGTATGAACGCCATAAGAATTAACGAAAGTTTCCTCGAACATAACTATTTTTAATACTTCTAATATAATAGAGTTTTTCCATTCATCGTCAAGTTTCACGATTTTGTAGACACTTAAAATTTCTTGATATCCATTTATTCATGTAAAGTGTATACAAAAAATTGTGAGAAAAGTTGAACGCAAATAATTTATTATTGGGTAAAGGTGGTGTATTCTGTTTTAACTTAAAATAGAATGAAAATTATTGTCAACTGAAATAATATTCCACACAAACTTCTCCAGGGCAGAGAAGGCCACTGAAGATGACAACATAAGTTGTCGAACGGCGCTTTGACAAAATGAATATTATTCTATTGACAATAACTAACGTTTCATATTATAGTAAGTGATTTATTTAAACTTTTCTTTACTTTGTAGATAATTAACAGTAATGCTGCGTAATTGGTGTACCGGAAGTAACTCTTTAAACTGACATCTTTCAATCATCATTCATAAAATACGAATCACGAATTATTAAGAACCCTACATACGAATAACTCCAGAGAATTACATTATAAACTGCATCAATTGCATACCATATCAGATATAACTCGAAATTTGTAGATACATGAATTCATTACCTAGGTTCATTTGATCCGGTGAATGAAATCGGTCAAATAGACTAACTTCTCATCACAATCCTTCAAAAAGTTTCTGTGGGAAAAGAAATCATGAAGATCGGAAGAGACAGCATTTTATCAATCACAATTTTCTCAAAGCATTTCAGGAAATAATAAATTTATATTCCATTCACTCGGAACAAATTAGGATCCTCTAATTACATGTCGCTTCTAGCTTTTCGGAATTTGACCAGGGTGTTGAGACGTCGAAGATACTGTTAGTGGAAATAAGAACTCAAATCCCATGTTATGAAAACAGGACTAAACTGTATATGACGCCAACCAAAAAGTAGTCTTTCAATACAAATGCCCGAGAGTGTCTTATATTAATTGAATCTTCAATACTCCGTTTCACAAGAGTAGTTTTATCACATTTCATTTTATTGGTAGAGAGTATTCCCATGATTTACTACAGTACGAGAATTCAACATATTCCACGTACCTCTTTAATTTTGTCATTGCTTCCTTCTCAAGTTGGGGAAATTGTTTTGCTGAAGGTCTGGTTTCAAATAAATAACTTTTTAACTTAATAATTAATAACATTTAATTCATGAAATGAAACTCTCTATGTGAAAAGAAAGTGGTAAAGCAGATGACATTGTAAAATGTATAGAAAGATTGACTGTAAAATATCATTTCAGCAATAAGAATTCCCTGTACCGTCAGCTACCCTTCGTTTGTGTTTCACAGCACACGGGAGTACGTTCATCGCGTGAATACTAGCATAACAGACAGCTTGGATGTTGCCATGACGTTCCTGGCTACTGAAATGCTGCATTGGTTGGCAAGGAGGGCAGAAACAACGAAGGGACCCGAAGTACCCCTCGTCTCTAGCAGCTCACTATCGGCACTGACGAGAAAAATAATCATGTAAAAAACGAATGCGATAAAATAAATGTAATTAAAAACCCGTATGCATTTGGCATGCATATCTCAAGCAAAACATTGAAAATTAAGAAATAAATGTTAAAATATTTTTCTATAACTCGACTTCCTTGAAGTTCTCTCAAAAGTATAAAATAATTTCATCATAGTCGAACAGTGTTGAAAAAGCGTGGGACGCTTTAAATTTTCGTAATAAAACCGAAGAATTATGCTGACCGTGTAGTATCACTGTATAGTAAAGGTGTTACGTATAACTTAACTTCAGTATTACTACAGTAAGTATTATTTTTACAATAGATACGTACCGTACGTTAATTTTTGCAATAGTTATATATAAATGTTTAAGCTTGTAATTAACTAATGTAAACAACTCATAATGTTTGATACATAGGTGCTTAGTTTCCATACTCGGACAATATTCCCTACAAATAGGAGTTCAGTCTATAACATACACAGCTGTAGATTATACAATATACTGCTATAAATTACATTAATATATCGGACATTACGATTAAGATGAAGAAAATCCCGTAAAATTCCGCATCGTGTGAATCTCAAAGCTGTAGTTTACCGGGAAGTGCACATATATGGGTCGAACTGCCTGATGCGGAAAGCGAAGTGAAGTAAAATAAACGTTTAAAATCGTAGTGGCTGTGGAGCAACAGCTAAAAGTTCATACAAGTTGAGAAAAAGGGGTTCGGAAAACACCGTTTAGAATATGAGGCAGAAATGGTGTAAATCTAAGAGCCTCATTTTTAAAAAAACGGGAACTTTTGGGAAAATGAATAAAGATAGAAGTGTACTTACATTTTATTTGTGAGGTAGTTATACACGTATGTAAATAACTTGTAATACTGATAATTTTGAATTTTAGATTGCATCACAATGCAATTTTTACTGAATATTTCAATCAAGTGGATTTACAAGGGTTCTAAACAATATAAACTGATATATTTCAAAACGCTATAACCAACCACCCGAATTCCATAATTATCTCTGCAAATATAAGACTATTCTCCGAAAAGTAGTCTATGCAGCTAAAGTTATGGAAAATGACAGATAATAAATTCAAAGAGCCGGAATATTGTTAAAAATTACGTGTCACCTGAAAATCGCGAAGAAAACATTTTCCTAATAAACGATGGCAAAGTTGTAACAAATACACATGACAACGCAAATGAGTTTAATTATTTCTCAGAAGTAGGTAAAATAACGAATTCCATATCTCAAAACTAATATCCTCCAAATATACCCAACCAAGAACCTAATTCTATGTTCACTTCCGAAATAAACGTTAGTGAAATCATGAGAATCATCAGTTCATTAAAAAACAAATTTTCAACAGGCATAGATGATGTACCACAATGTATTGTTAAGTGTTCATCCCACGCTACATTATATCCACTCATAAATATTTTTAATAGTTCTTTATCAGAAGGGATATGTCCTAAAATATTTAAGAGAACTTAAGTGAAACCTTTTCACAAGAAACGAAACAAACTCAATGTTGGAAGTTATCGACCTATTTCTCTACTATCCACTTCCTCAAAATTGCTAGAAAAATTGCTCTACAAGCGTTTTCTAGATTTTTCTATTAAAAAAACATTCACTCTGACGATCAACTCGGTTTGCGGAAATCAATTTCCACTACCAGGAATATATTTTCTTTCTTAAACGATGTTACCACTTCTCTTGACCATGAAGAAAAAACTCAGGATGTTTTTCTTGATTTATCCAAAGCATTCGATGTCATCGATCATGAAATTTTCCTTTCAAAATTTTAATCTTTTGGCATTTGTGGACTTCCACATCTATGGCTAACTTCTTATTTAAAAGATAGATATCAGCAGGTTGAAATATCATATACTAAAAATAAAGCATTTCAGAATGGCCTTTCAGAAACAAAGCCAGTTAATCGCGAAGTTCACCAAGGTTCAATTCTCGGACCTGTAATCTTTTTGTCGTATGTGGACAACATGTTATCCTCCACATGATTTTGCTGATGACACTAATGTACTATGTAAACACCCCAACGCTCGAAAAGTTTTAACTAACCTCTCTGCTTGGTTCTATGCAAGTCGTATCATTGTAAACACTGACAACAGTTTATGTCATTTGACAACAGTATCACAAAATCGTTACCACAGGTTTCTCGGAAACGGAACACAATAAATGACTGTTTCTTATACAAGTTCTTAGGTCTCCATACTCAAGACAACATCAAATGGAATTGTCACTTTGACAATCTTAATTACAAACTAAGTAAATTGTGTTATGCATTCCAAATCTTAGTTAATATTACAACCCTCATATTTCCCGTTGCGTATATTTGGAAACTTTTACTCCCATTTACGTTACGGCATTACCTTCTGGGGCACTTCCAGTCAGAGCATTCAGATTTTCAGAATTCAGAAGACGATAGTTCGAATAATTTGTAAATCTCACCCCCGAAACTCTTGTAAACCTTTATTCAAGGAATTAAATATTTTAACACTTCCCTGCATTTATATTTATGAAACGGTCGTGTTTGTTAAGACCGAATTACTGAAGTGTCACCCTTGCTACATACAAAACAGTCTGGTTCACGAACACAATACTCGCAATAGGAATAATATTCATCGGCCTAGAGTGTCAATCACTCATTGCGAAAAAGGACCATATCATTCGGGAATCGTTCTATATAATTCCCTGCCAAAGAATATAAAAGATATTATGAAATTGAATCTCTTCAAATCAGCTGTTAAAAGATACCTACTGCACCAATGCTTCTTCAATGTAAAAGAATAATGATTTTACATGATACTTAATGATTTTAATAAAAGTTAAATTCGTCTTGTACTTTATCACACCATTGCTGTAGTACTTTCATACTAAATAATTACAATTTCAAAACTATTTTCCTGCATGCTTGTATTGTGTCTTATTATTCATAAAAGTTTAGTTTTATTTGTTTTCCATCCTGGTACGGTTGTGTAGATTAATTCTGAAGCCCCAACCAAGCTCCGGATTTTCTCCGGTTTTCCTTCGGGTAGAGGTGGGTTTTTTATACAGGCTCGCCAAACTCTTGCCCAGGCACGGCATCTATTGAAATAATAAATCTCGAATTTAGTGTTATTTAATAGTTACGATTTATAAACAATAATTTCGGAATAATCTGTAGTTGGAATAATACGTACTTCTGAAAGATTTTTTTGTTTTATTAATTACAAATTTGTTGATTTTTATGACACGTAATGCTAATTTTATGACATGTAACGATCCATTTTTTAGTGTTAGGAGTGTGTTGAATCGTTAAAACCGCCTTGGTTTTAGGGCCCTTGATCGGAATTGATGGGATGTTCACTTGCTTGCTTCCAGAGAGTCAATTAGTTTATTGTCCTCCACGTGGTCATACGCAGTTTGTAACTGCTTTTTTGACAATAAATTTATTATTATAACTGAATGATGCAGAGCAAAAGTATTATATCTTAAAGAATTGTTTCGGGAGAAATAAATGTGTAGAAAATAAGAAAAAGTTATTTATATACCAAAAACATTTATTCGTGATATAGTTACTTTCGTGAGTAACAAGCAAAGTTTAATGATAAAAATATTGCAATTTATGTAATCACTTGATTCTACGCGAACAGTTAAAATTCTTTATTATTTTAATAGGTTCTTCGTTTCCTTTTCTTGTTTATGTAGGGTTTGTTAGTATCGCGAAATACTTTCCTAACATTTCTCGTCCATACAGCATCATTTTGACTTTTTTTTCGTGGTGCAGATTCATGTGAAATATTAATAAAACCAAACTACTCATAGACACTGTTTTGAGTATTTAAACTCTATCCATATCAAAACGGCTATTATAGAAACGCATTAGGCCCAACTTGTTTTCTTCTCTTACCGAACTTGTACGACTTACTAATAATCAACATTTCTAGATATATGCGTATATTTGCGTTTTACATTTGTTTTCATTCTTGGTTGAACTATCCCGACTGAATGACTCATTGTCGGCCTCTTCAAAACATTACAGTATCAGTTTCGTCTTTGCTTAAATCCATATTTGAAAACTCCATCAATAAAATAGACTTGCTTTACTACTGCACCAAGAAAGGAGGAAATTTGTAATAGTAGTAAAAAAGTGGTGCACCGCAACAAGAAAAGAACGAACTACGAATTTATTTATTTTGCCCCTAAAAAGATGTCACGTTGTGCCCAAACAAAGTTGTGAGTAATTATCTCGAGTCTGTCATTGTCTGACTTACTCCACTTCTGCTCTGCGCGCATCATATATACGATCATATATCGCATCATATACCGTAATTTATACTTGCGGTATACTCTGTAATACATATATAACTGTTAGTACAAATGTTGAAAATAATTTAAAACAGTATAATAAGAAAACAATTATGATAGCACGAGCTATTTATTCATACATATCGAGCGTAAAATTTTACTTCATTACTATTATTACAAACTAGCTAAATCCTTGCAATTAAAAACTACACGGGAAATTGAATGAAGTTAACATTCTGTTCGATAATATGAACGTTTACCTATTTTATTTGCCTGTATATTATGTCAGATACTAGTTTCCCTCATATGCCAGCAAATTTCACTCTCTATCGTATTTAGCACCAACAAACTGAACACGGCATTTATGAATAGTATATCATAATGCACACTGAAGCATCATGCAACTCACGTACAATACCAACATGATTTTACCAGCATGATCAGACGCGTTAGTGCAGTCAATTGTTAGGTCTTCTTGGTCGAGTAACATCCTTTATAAGTAAATAAGTCAAGTAGTTTCTTTTCTTGGTGTAATTTTTAAGTGCTGTCATCTCGGAAGGAAAAAAGTGAAAGACGAAACAATAGGAAAACAACAACACATCTTTTTATTTGTTTTTGTACATCTTTTAATAAGTACCGAACAATAGTTCATTTGTGTGATTTGCTCCGTCCGGATGCGCAGAAAAGTAACGCAAATTTTCTAGGACATTGGCGTAATAATGTACATGATGATGATTATTGTTTTCTAGAAAGTTTTCCTCATTGGCAACCACAGTTTCATCTTGCCTATGGATGCACATAAGAAATAAAAGAAAGAGAATTTATTTTACATTGTAATATAGGCTCTTGCGATTTAGGTTTTGCGAAATCACAAAAAAATATACACCGCGAGTTGTTCGTCAGCGGACACGTAAAAGATAAAGCAGAAGTATATTCATTTTTGAACGGTCCGAGTACATTTTTTACAAGATTTTATTTAACTTATTCCGATCGTTTATGTATGTTTTCCTTTCTTTCCCAAATTAATAATTCATATTTCAGCCACTTCTGATCGCCAAATTACCCAAAAACGTTAGGGCAATTAATTTAAAGAAATAAAAACATGAGATCTCAGGGTATTCAAATTTGAATTAAGGATTCGAATTATTTAATGAGGTGGAGACACACAGGGTTCCTCATGGAAGACGCAATTTACAAATAATAGGACTAAATTGTTTATTCATCAAGATTACAAAGCACTTAAAAATATCATGCATTCATGTTCGCTAAGGCGCACACACACTCCCCCAAAATAACACAACACAGCAATATTGGCGATCAGTGCCATACTTGATCTCATCAGTGGTTAAAAATGCTGAAGGCACATCATAATTAAATTAACACAAAATTAAGTGGTTGATCACTTATTATCTAAATTAGGCCCTTTTGACAAAAGTTAGTTTTTTTTGGCGTCTCTAACTGGGCCAAGGTAATCTTGGCTTCAAAACACACGCATTTCTTCTTCGCTGTGCGGGTTAAACGACTGGATGCATTCCAGCATTTAGGTTACCTTTTTCGAAGATTTAGCAGACCAGATGTTGTGGTGTCGAACAGTTCAATGGCCCTTGGCCCTGCCCTGGAGCCCACCGCTTCGTGTTCCACCCAGCTCGTTCAAACGTCGCCATTCATTTTGTGAAGGTCCGTCCCTCTACCTCGAAATTCCTTCCGGTCACGATCTGCATCTCAGGAAACTCGACCCCCTCTGTTCTGATGCGTTGTTTCCAGTTTCCAGTTTCTCATTACTCGTTCAAATATTTGAAGTGTTGAGCGATCATTTCCGAATCAGAAACGATGCTCCATAAACAAATTTTCTGATGTTCCAAATTAACAATTGAATGTTTCTAAATCTCGGATGAAATCTCCGCGAATTACTCAACGTACACGATGGTAAATATCTGAATCTGAATCGCGTCTGAGTAGCGTAATGACTTGCGTCTAGATTGCGTCTGAGTAGCGTAATCTTTGCGTCCGAGTAGCGTAAAGAGCGTAGCGTAATGCTTGCGTCCGAGTAGCGTAATGAGAGCGTCTCATCTGCGTCTCCTCTTTTATCAATTCTAACCGCCTTTCTCNTTTTTCAAAAACAATTATTCAGTCATCATGTTTTCCATGCTCCATGTTACTCTCAGACAGTGCGTATTTAATATTAATCTTATCTCGCCTCGTCAACTACGACTCCGAATGTGCTTTGCCTACGCTGCACGCCACAGACTAAATAGACATTAACTTTTACGAGGCCCTGCTCTGGTCTCGGCTTGGGATTCCGCACCTTCAACTGTCCCTTGCGTAGCTGTTTATTTCACACGTCTCGTATGGCTCCCAGAAGATAACACTCTCTTTCATAAATCGGCTGCCCCCCTTTTGTTAAGACCTTTGAGTTCTAAGTTTTTATTTCATCTACCAAAATACAATTGCTTCAGATTCGTTTCCCAGCTGCGTCGCCTTGCGTTGATAATTGTTTATCTTAATTTAAACTGAAGATTATTATATAATCACAGTATGTATAAGTGTGACCCCCCCTATACCTCTAGAATGCCTGAAGTAATTTCAACCAAACTTGGTGTACAGGTGACTTATTATATGACAACAATACTGGGGATAAGACAACGCTGGCACCCCCAGGGACGAGGTGGGAAGGGAGAGACGTGTAAAATAATGGCAAATGGTAGGACAGGAGAGTTTGTAGTCATTTGACAAATAAATAAAATTATAATAATAAAAAATATAAAATATTATAAACGTAAAAACTAATTGTATACAAGATTTTACATTAAAAGTACTGTACTTAAAATTTAAAAAATATTGATCAGTAAAGTTGGAAATCAAAAATGTTGGTCGGAAAAGTTCATCAAAAAAGGAAAATCAGAAAGTTTTAGAAACTTGAGATATTTTTCAGGAATTTTAAAGTAGTATGTGGCTTTAGTAATTTTGACGCTTGACACCTTCAAATGCAACGAATAAAACGTATAAAACGAATAAATCGACTCTTGTTCTGTATTTAAACTGCAGATGCATTATAAATAAACTGTAATTATTAGAAATCCTTGCATTCGTAGTGTTGATGGAGTGAATTCTTTACTGCTTTTCTTTGGTAGTGCTAAGTGAGTTTCTTGGTTCAGCAATAGAGAAGAAAAATACCACTATAATAGGTATTATCTGTCTCGTCAGCAAGCCAATATCTCTTCTTCCTAATTTCCTCGCCAAAATAATAGGTACTAAGAAAATTATAGAGAAATTATAGAAATAATAATGTTTGTGCTATTCTAAATTCGAATATTTTGTATTACTAGCTTTGCCTGTCTTTCGTTAGGCAGATGTCTACAATATCTAAGTAATGTACATTATTCTTTGGCAAAGTGGAAAATATGTTGAATATTTCCTACTTTGCCTAGTGACTTCAGGCGTTCTGCATATTGTTCAAGAACTGTTCACAATGCCTGAGTTCTCAACATTACCGGAAACATACCCATTCTTGAACATTATGTTTCGGGAAAGCTCGCCGAAACATGTTTGTATTGAAATCATGCGTATTAATTAAAATTGTGGTAGATCATTTCATTTTGTTTCCTTGACATGGATTACAATTTCCACAAGGTATCGGTTACACCCACTAATTATATACATTCTTGACGGCACATACTACAAACTAAGTTCAACTTAGAGAAGTTTCTCTCACAGTTTCCATTGCTAATTAAACTTTTAGTATTATTCGAAGCAATATCCATATAAGGTAAGGTAACTTCCAGCTTAAACTGCGTTTACCTAAAACTATAGTAATTGAGGGAATTGAATTAATTCATTTCGTTTTTAGCAACAACATAAGTCCTTAGTCACTCCCGTTCGAGCATTCTTGACTGACAATGACTTCTAATGCATGTACTAAATTGCATTCGTGGTTTCAACATTCAGTAGTTTTCTTCTCATTTTCATGGGTCAAGGTTTTATTAATACCATCACCAACAATTTCTTTTCAGGAAAGGTTCCATTAAATTGCCCAAATTGTCATACAAAATTTTAGCATAACTCAAAACGTTCATTCGTTCACACGTCAAACAAATTAACTCATTCCTCTGTGACAGGTGTCTACAAAAGCAATTATCTTTTGAGCATACTGATGTAAGTTGAAACACTCTGATGTAAGTTGGAATTAATTTTGGGTATCATTGACTTCATTCAGTATTTTTTCCCTTAAACTCAAAACGGAAATAAATGAAAATTATTTTGTTTTCAATTTGTATACCGCAAACGTTTCTCAAGTTCTGTGTCGTAAAATTGGGATATTGTGAGGATGAGGGTTGAATTTAGATGTAACTATGAATCTAATTCCTGATACCCGGAATTCTATCTTACCCGTCTGCGTAGAAATAATGCGAGTTTCCACCTACAGCGGCGGACAAACTCAACTTTCTATTCTATACTTCTTTTTGGGAAAGAATTCAAATAACATTTTAATATTTGAATAATTTACTAAAATAAGTTAATGCAAGTTTCAATTTCCTGTTAAACACGTGTTTTCTTATAATTCTAGTTAATGTTAAATAGTCTTAATTCCTTTCATACTTTATCAGGCTATTGTTGTTCTACTTTTAACACTCATAAAAATTTAAAAAAGAACTATTTTAATCCTCTCAATTATTGTTTTTATTATTCATAGTAGTTTGTTTTCCAATTCGGCACAGCTGTAAACTATTACAGACACCCCACTCTGGCTAAGATTATTCCATGGATTTTTTTCAGGTAGAGGACGCCTACTACTATCGGATTTTTTATTATAGACCCCTCACTTTGAACTGCTGTAGAAGGCACAAAAAATCATAGAAAAAATAATTAACACCATACAATTTGTCACGTTCTTGTTCATATACTTAAATAAACAAAATAGTTCTGTTAATGAATAATACTTTTAAAATAGCAGAAATGTTTCAAAAACGCGAAATTTTCACAGTTTTTCCCGATACGTCGACTTTACTATTTTTTATACAATAAACTAAAAGTTTTAAAAATAATTCTTATTCAGAGAATGTTAAGTATTATGTTTGTGACAACATTTAAACATTTCAAGATTCTACATGCAAAACATAACGAATTATTAACATTTTTCGAAAACATTGCTAAAAACGACCAGGCTGGTTTTTTAAGGTATAAAATTTATACTGTCGCCTTCAGGAAAATGCCGTGATCACATGATCAATGAATTTAAACGTTTAAAACTTAGTATGTAACCACAAATAAGTGATAAACAGAATTATGTTTTCATTTGGCGACCAGCGATACCTCAGCGGCGAAGTACTTTTCACTGAACTATACATCGAAGCGTCGATTTCGATGCGACGTTCGGACGCATTAACGGCTAATGCACGATTTCTAACAGCAACTCTCTTTGCGTGAGACTCTGCAGTTGGAGGTGAATCGGAGGACTGGCTGGCTGGTTTTCGCCACACGATGTGTTACGTCAATTATGGTGATATCTAATAATAAATTTTAATAATAATAAATTTATTGTCAAAAAACAGTACAGACTGCGTATGACCACGTGGAGGACAATAAATTAATTTACTCTCCGGAAGCAAGCAAGAGACCATCCCATCAATTCCGATCAAGGGCCCTAAGGCAGAGGCGGAT
>NNCF01132316.1:212171-235833 GCA_002313205.1 Laupala kohalensis | reverse complement strand
ACAGCCCCTAGACAAAGCCTAGAGAACCTGTATAAGAAATTCGCCTCTACCCGAAGGAAAAACGGAGAAAAACCCGGGCCAGGATGGGGATATCAAATGTGGATAACTGGTGGTCCAATTGACGCACCCTCAACTGCAATACACACCAACATTTGTGAGCTTTTTCACCGGAGTATTTAAAACGAAATTTTGGGAAAATTTAAATCACTGTACTTTTCGGAGAATGAAGAAAATATTTTAAAAACTCATTTCAATTTAATAATTTAAGTATCCATACTTTCTACAATACAAAAGGACGAAAGTTTTACATCAAATTATTTGCAACCACTTCCAAAATACGTTTCGTTGAAATGTTGTTGTCGCATTCATATTAACCATGAACGTCGGTAAAAAGAATTAGTAAGTATGAAATTCACCAAAATAGAAAGGGATAAAATTCACTAAATATTGAATACACTAATATATGATACATACGATAATGAATTTTTTTATCACAAACAATACAATTTCAATTTGAATTTAATTATGATTTGTTTTCTTCCTACTCGTCAATTTGTGGAAAACATTCCTTTACAAATGTGATATTTTTCAAATTAAATTTCTGAATCTACATAACAATATAATAACACACATAGCAGTATTAGTTCTGAAACACATGACAAAGGTTCTGTCACCTAAAGTACCACACTTTCACAAGAAAGCAGCAGCCTCACCCTTCGACACAATATTATGCGTGCAGTTTGTTAAAATATGAAACGATCGTTGGAAGCTTTATTTTAGACGAGAGAGTACAGTAATGAGAGGATGTAAAATCCTCGTCGTCGTATCCGGAGCTTTGTGAACGCACAAGCAACCTACAGAGGAATGATGATTGTGGAAGTAATGGTTTCAGTTTGGTTAGTTATTTTGGGTTACTACTCACAAGAGCCAGATGAAATTGACGTTCATATCCAATTCAAGGTTGAGCCTCTTTCTGGACGTGTAATTTTACCGGTGATGAGGATGTTGCAAACGCTCTTTCGTTGAATCTTAGAGGATGTTATACGGCTCCTTGCAAGAGAAACTGGATTTTCTGATATAGTACAAATATCCAAGTAGCATATATAAATGACTACAATTGCTCATTCAATATTTTATATTTGTGAAGGATCTCCCAAACATCTTTACTCTTAAACATCTTAAGGGTAAAAGCTTCGTTACGCTAATAGTTTATAACGCAAGTTCTTACTGAAATAACTTTGTTTGCAAGAACGATTAAACTAACCTCTGCTGTTTTTGTAGCAACATCTGCTGTTTTCTGCTGTATTTACTGTATATGATCTATGGTGATGAAACTTAAAACAATTCAGTAGTCTGATGAAAATGTTGTAGATATTGAGGGTTGAAGTTTCAGATTATCGAATTAAGGAAACAATGTGTCTCGAAATATTTGAGGGGAAAGCTTGCGTTAATTGTATATGTTGTTCCACAAGGAGTTCTTACACTCGACACTTCCTGATGGTCATAAAGTCGGGAAAGGAATTAAACATTTTGGGTACCATCAAACTCGACACTTTCTACCTACTCTAATGGCTTACCCCCCGCCGCGCCCCCTCCTGCCAACCGACCGACCTGCTGGTAATAGATTTCATGAGTCACTTACTGGAGAGTTATTCAAAGTGCTATTAATTAAACATTTTTATTCCCATATCTTAAATTTTTTGAATTCTACACATAATTCCAATAAAAATGAACCCAAACACAACGTATGTGTGACATTACAGAGTTTCAAGCTTGTGTTAACATAGTACATAAAAAGTGTTGTAATCGTGAAAAATATTCGGTCGCGAAATGTTGACGAATATATAAGTTTTGGGAGCCCCGGACTCCAAGAACAATGTGCTTAGAATTCCAATTATAATTTTCTTGCTTTCATGAAATATGATTGAAAGAAAAACAATTATTTTGTCTATAGTACTAGAGTAAATGCGTTAGTTCTCGAAAGTGCATCAGACTAAGATTTCAACAATAAACTCAAACAAAAATAAATTACTAAGATTTTCTAAAATGTTCTTTCTTCAGTTTTCCGCATGTCTTGAGAACACATTTTTAGAACGAAACACCACTGTACCTAAATAATGTAATATTAAATTTTTAACAAATTATGATCTGTGTCATTTTTTCGTCAGACGAACAATTGGGCTAAAGAGCGCGATGCAATTTGACAAAAATTGTACAACGGATCAAAAAACTTATTTTTCCCGTATTTTGTTTATAATTTGAGAACTACTTACTTTTAGAGAAAACGTTCTTATACGAAAATTAAATTTATTAAACGTCCAACAAAATGTGTTTTTCGGAGTATTTTTTTCTGACAATCTGTTTATCAGTTTGTGCTCGTTGAATCTATGTAGTACAGTCAACGTGTACTTTTTTCCTTGCATGGTGTCTGTGGTCCAAATACGGTTCGAGATTCTGGTCTTTAACTCTTGAAAATTCACAGAACTGAAAAAATGGCATAGCATTTTATTTCTAAAACTCACTGCTTCAAAGTTAAAATCCATGCAAACTGAGAAATGTTGAAATTTTACTTTTTTTTAATTTCTGGAACTTCGGTCGAGGTCGAAAATTTCGGTTCATCATCAGGACTTGATCATATACAACACATCAAAAAAATCAGAACTACCCTATTTCATGCAATTAAATAATACGTATCGACTCTTCGAATAGATGTGCACAAAACTTCCACGCACAGAAGAGGATAAACAGGTTGTCAGAAAAAAAATATCCAGGATAACACGTTTTGTAGGACGTTCAATGTATTTCATTTTCGTATGAAGACATTTTCTCTAAAAGTTTTTTGTTCTTAAGTTATAATTAAATTAAATCCATTGTAGAATTATTATCAATTTAATCTCGCTCTTTAGCAATTTCCGTTCCTCTGGTGACAAAACAGTACAGAATGTAATTTGTTAGAAATTTCATGTACATTTTTCTGTTCAAGAATATTTTGTTCTAAAAATTCGTTGTTTTAAAGTCATAGGCGAAAAACTAAAATAATATTGAAAGAGAAAATTTTTTTTTCTTGGCATGCTTCTTTTCGTTACCTAATTACTGGACTAATAATCAAATGAGCATTTGATACCAGTAAGGTCATGTTTAGTATCATTTTTCATAACTTTATGCGTAGATTTCAATTGTTCTATAACAACAGCACAATTTTTATGGAGAAAAAATACTTTTTTGGTAAAACCAAGTCGTTTACTGAAACAGCTGCCCACCGACCCCATTGACTGGGGATTCACGGGACGGGCACAGGTAGACCGGTGTCGAGTTTAATCCTTAAGAAAGTGTCGAGTTTAATGGTGAAGTTATCCTTCTGAGGATCTGTCGAATTTAATTACGCCCGTTTCACAATAGATTTTTTAAAGTAATTAAGTACAAATTTCTGAGTACAATTAATCTCAAAGACACTTCCGTAAATGAATGCGCAACAATCCAATCGGTTTTTTGCGTCCCGGACTTCATTTTTTCCACAACCAACTAGTGGTGAAATGAAGAAGTCGGTGTAACTGTAATGCTGTAAATCTATCATCTCTAAATCTATCCTCTATATAAATGTTGGTGGCTGCGTGGTAAGAGAACACCAGCTGGAGTGGATCTTACGAGTCATATTCAACGAGGCAAGACGCCAAATATTCCCTCCCACCGTTTCCATCTTTTCTTCGATGAATGAAGATATTGTTTCACTGAAATGGGACCATTAGATCCTCTTTTTCCCCTACCACAAAGCCACATACAATACAAAAACGTAGCACTGGTACAAGAAATCAGTAAAATGGCGTCCACATCAGGCCATACATATTGGGAATTGATATGAGCTGTACATGTTAGTTGAAGCTGTATGTACGAGTTGCAGTCAACGATGTATAACAACGATGTCAACGCAGGATCAATCGATTGTTGTTGTATTGTTTACCATAATTTAATACTATAGTGCAATATGTTTTTAAGTGCTGAGTTCCTGCGTGCAAAGAAAATTACAAAAGTGGACATCATGTTCGCGTCTTTTACTTTCCGAAAGATTTCTTCATTTGAAGAAGTAATGAATAAGGCGAAATGATTTCGGCCGAGGAAAATATTTCCGAGGTATTCTGCTTTTGTTTATAACTATATTTACAGATTTAATTCAATATTCATTCCGCCAACTATTGGACTTGTGGAGTCAGAGTGACTCAGTGGGTAGAGTGCTGAATTGCTGGCTCGATGGAACCCCGGTTTGTTCGGGATTTCTCATCACACCTCAACATCCAGACAGCCTCCCAGACCTACTGAGAGTAAAATAAAAACCGGGTCTATCCTTGAGTCGAACCGTCTGGAGCGAGATGTTGGCCATATCTCCTCCTCCTAGTGCCGAGGTCTAGTAATTGCGGAGCTCTACCATCCGTGCACCCCTTGGTCGCCTTCGAGGCCTGTTGGGGGGCAGTTTGGGTTTGACTTATAAAATCAAGTGCCTCATTCTATTACGACACAACAGAGATACTAAAATTAAGCTAGAAATCTCAATTTTAATGTATTGGGTTTATCTCAATTGTAATGGAACTGGGTATAGAAATATTTTCGTGGAAATATTATAAAAGAATAACCGCGATAGATGACATGAAAAAGTTATTGAAAAAGTCCGATTTGCGTTGAATACATACTTTTCAGGTTTGCTGAGATAAATAATTTTTCAATCAATGCAGTTAAATAACAAAAAAAGGGAAAACAATTAGTGACGAGATTCTTTGATGAAATTCCCTTGTCATTCCTATAGGAATAAGGGCAAAGTGGTGATCCTTGGTGAATTGGTGTCGATCTGGTTGGATTTGAAACCCACGTACAGTGTAATAGAAGAATAGAAGTCTGTAGAACCATTGGAATACTTTTAGTAACGGTATGTTACATTATATTACAATATGGCATCAACCTTGGATATTACAGTGTCCGAAAATAGCTGTTTTGTGTTTATGTGTTAGTCCGAGGCAATGTCACAGGATTCTGCGCATGTTTTCAGTCATCACTCCTTTCCCAATCATAAGCTTTGGGGAGATGTGGATAGGATCTCTTTTAATACGAACGCGGACAAAACTAAATTACACCAGACTAAATGTTAGTAAACTTTTAACCAAAACAAATAATTGAAAACAAAACACTAAAAAAGTAAGAAAACAAAATATATTCCGTATAACCAATTCTTACTCCCAAACAGTGGCGTAACATTTTTCTTATCCGTATCCCCCCCACCCGCACCCAAAAAAATATAATTATCGGTTCGCAGTTTATTGTCTTGAGAATTTGTTGAGTCTATTTTACACGAAAACGAGAAACCATGGACTGTTGTTATTTGGTCAAATTAAGTATCCTCTACTACTAAACGAGACTTTGAACACTCATAATGAAAAATTGTGTATGTAAAATAAAGTTGAGAAAGTTAAGATGTTATTTTAGCTATGTATCTAACAAAACCTTTCGTGAGTAGATTTTATTCTTCAATTCATAGAACATTTAAAATAGTTACATCAAATCATATTAAAATGAATTGTGAGCAACTGTACTTAAGTTTGAAATGTAATAATTTCATGATATAACAGTGAGTCAATACAAATGCACACCTCAAATGTTTCCAAATCGAATTAAGATGTCGAAATGTAGTCTTCACTAAGACAAGTCGTGACTTGGGTTTGTCATTAGACGTATTTAAATGATTGGAAAAAATTAGCAGTTTTATTATTGATTTTTAAAATGAAACAATGTATATTTCCAACTGCTACTTCAAAACTCCTGATAAAACGAATACAAGTCTATGACATTTATTTAACATAAACAACAACAGAGAATAGCAACAGAAAAAAATCATGGCAAATAATTAAATATTTCCTTGCATAAGCTAAGAGAACAAACTCGTCTAGATGAGGTCCTCCTGACGCGTGAAAAACGTCTAGTTTTCCTAGTTCGTATTCCAAATATTTCATTACTCGCTTTGTTGTTTCTCTGTTCAATTTCGTTCAAATTTAATATATGTTATATCTCTGTAGTCGTATATTAATGATCTTTGAAGAATAACGGTAAAAAATAAAGTTCCATTTGAAAAATCAGTAAAATTGTACATATCTCTGCAGCTTAAAAAACTACTTATCATTTAAATGTGCCAAATAATTAGAACCATGTCACGACTTATCTATGTTAGTGGAAACCGCTCTTCGATATCTTTTTTCGTTTAGGAGATCTTTGAGGTGTTCGTTTCTACTGACTCAACCTGTATATATGTCGTGGATTGATAATAATTCAATTAAAGGGAATTGATTTGTTTTCATAGTGTACTTTTGTTTTGCAAGCAAATGACAACGCCGTGACGGGTCTCTTAATTAGTTGTCACACAGGTTCAAGATTACATCTGACTTCAACTGGAGACTCTTAAGAGGCCGTTGAGAACAGAGAAGATGTACTCGCTCGGTAGACATGTCTGTTGTTCATTTCTTTGTCGTAAAATTCGCCTGAGTATCCCTAACACCCATTTATCGTATCGGAACCACGAGACTAAAGCTGTGGATGGAGAGGTCGTTCATCCACATGGTTCGTCATTTTATTATCACTCTGCGACTTACGCGACAATATAAATGCAGTGCAGTAGAACTTAGTGTTGTGGTTGGTAGTAAATAACAATCGATATAGTATTTTTAGTTAGTTTTGTCAACTGTCTCTCTTTTCTTTTTTTTTTGATGCAAATACTTCGATTACTTGTTCAAATCCATGTTTCCAGTTTGTTCAATAAATTTACTGTCAAAAAAGCAGCTACAAACATCGTATACGTGGAGGACAAATAAACTAATTTACTCTCCGGGAGCAAGCAAGGGACCATCCCATAAATTCAGATCAAGAGCCTGAAGGTAGATACGGATTGAAAAGGTAAGAATAAAAAGTTCATATAAGCAGAATATCAACAAATTTGTTTTTAATAAAACACAAAAAGTTATTTCACAAGTACGTATTATTATAGATTTTTCGGAAAATATTGTTTAGAAATGGTAACTGAAAAAAATACTCTAAATTCGAGAATAATTATTACAATAGACCGCCGCCCCTAAGCAAGAACCTAGGGAGTCTGTATATAAAATCCGCCCCTACCCGAAGGAAAACTGGAGAAAAACCCGGGCCAGAATGGCGCTACAGAATTAATGTACACAACCGTGCCAAAGTTGAGTACAGATTACACTAAACTTATATGAATAATAAGAAAATAATAGCTTCCAGGAATGTAGTTTTGAAATTTAATTATTCATTTTGAGTGTACTAGAACAATGGTGTGATAAAGTACAAAATCAATCGACATATTTAATATTTAAAAGAATAATTGAAAAAATAATCATTCGATGGGAAATTAAAACTCATTTTAAATGTTGTTAAAATCAATGAATTCTTGTATTTTGTAGATGCAGTGGTGCAGTAGATAGCTTTTAATCGCAGATGAGATTCGTTTTCAATACTCAATTAGTTGAGATCACTCAGACTCTGTCGGGTCATTGTTCTTCTTAAATAATTTTATATCCTCTTCATATTCGTTCACCACGACATACGCTTTCTTAGACAAGTGATCTGTTCCCTTCAATAAAATTCTTATTTACTTTCTTGTTTCTTTTGTTTTTAAATTGCTCACTGAGTCCCCATGCCCTTGCAAGATCGATTGCCGAGTTTTTTGTTTCTTTCATTTCACACATTTCAGATTTGATGCGATGACAAAACCAACTTCGTCGTTCTAGACACAATAGTGAAACTGACTAAAAATTTAGAGAACTTGCAAAGCTTTTAGGCCCTTCGTGCCATCTGTAACCCCCACTCTCGTATCGCGGAGTCCACTGGAATGCACGTTATGCAATTGCTCCCAGATAATTTAATCAGCTGGTTCCGAGAGTGAAGTAGTTGAAACCAGAGACGACTGTTCCGAAGTCGTAGTGGCTGCGATGGCGAGAACAGTTGCATGTGGTAGCAATCGATCCTGGGTATTATAAGCTCTCGGAAGTTGAAATAGTTCACAATTCACTGGAGACGATATAGGTGTGTTGAAGACAAAATGCCGATCTAGAAGAATCCAGATATCTCAATAAAATTATTCGTATTTTCGCATAGTTTCAGCTGCTAGAGGGATGAAAATCATCTTATTCTTCAGATGTAGATAACGAGGGGCTAAGAATTGTCAGTCCCAGCTGACAACAATCTCATTTATTTTTCAATCATATGAATTCTTGCATGTATCATATTTAGATCATATTATCATTCTTACTTGTGTCAACTAATTTGCTTTTTTAAAAATCCATCTTCCATCAAAATTAAGCTTAAAACAGTCTTCAGTTGTGCTATAAGAATATTGCACGTACCAATCGTTTTATTTTGTGACGTCTTTATTTTACGGGATTTACTTTTCAGTCAAGTTTTGAAAATTCGGATTACCCATTTACATTAGCTACTGTAATTCCTGTTAATTTACTATCTACTATTATGTTTCATGGTCTTAGATCATCTTCGAATATCTTTCCTGTAGGACCTGCTAATGTGGATGTAAACAACACCGAGTACTAATAAATAAGTTTCAAATGGTGGAGCAGTTGCAAGCAATCAAGGTAGTCCCAAGTTTTACACGTTCGATATTCGAAGCCATACGTAAAATAATATACGTTGTGATATTCGAAGCGTAATTCTGGAAATGATAAGAAGGGTACAATGTATTTATATAAAATTTCAAAGTAATGGTTCCTCGGATTCGTACCAATAGTAGTACTTATTTCTGAAGAATGCAGCGAGAGTTGATAGTTGCCATATTTTTTTACAAGGAACTATCTCGTTAAAAGTAAATAGAAGTATATTATATTCAAGTCAAAATAGGATATTTTTCTTCTGTTTTTCAACACAAAAACATTTGAGTCCAACCAAAGGTATATTTTATCGCCATCCTTCTTTACGCTTGATAAGGGTACAACAAGAGTTCAAAATCTATAAATACAATGAGCAAATAAACCTTTCTTTTTTTTTTCTTTTAATATTACTTGAAGAAATGTTCATCGCTCAGCATTGAGCACTATTCAAATAGTTGCTCAGTACTATCTATAAACAGTAGAATTGAAGCAATAAAGCGAATTAAAATTATTATTGTTTTTATTATTTGCTCATAGCTAAATTACAACCAAACAGAAAATCTATTATCACAATACTCTGAACGAAGAAAAGTGATTTGGAGAGTATAATTGGATACCTCCACGAGGCGTATTTCGTAAGGATTACAGACTGGAATGCATCGAGGAATATCTTAAGATACAACGAGGAAGCGGCGCTGACACATATAAATGTCCTTCCCGAAACGATGTCCAGACGCGTTATTCCAGACGATGTTTGTCTGTTCGGTGTCGTCGAGTGCCACCGATCTTCCGTGTACTGCGAATACTGTTCCTTCCTTGACCTTAACTCCAGCTCTTCGATACACACGATTACACGTGCCTCATTCTCTAGCCAAGATATGGTATGTTACGTGGCATTGCATGGCGCCAACAAGAAGTGTAAATTCGCACTAGAACAGCTACCTTCCACTCCCTCCTGCATTATATTAGGGGAAACAGAAAAAATTAAAATATTTTCCCAGTTTCTATCTCGCAGTCTTGCTCTACTAATAATCGTTGGAGGTCCATCCTCTATTATTTTTACCAGCATTCTAAACTTAACACTTTTAAGAAGTACTAATTACCTTTACACAATAAATACCTTTTTTTGAAATAAATAATGTTCATTTCTGATAAAGTGCTAACGGATAAATTCGAATTAAAACTTATAGTTGACATCTCGTTTTCGTTTACATTTTTTTATATTTCTCTTTGGTGCGAGTTCTTTCAACCGAATTATTTCATCTGAATTCATGTTCAGACTCTGAATACAAATCACACACGAAAGTACATACGAACGTAGAAATAAAAACATATAGAAAGTTACAATCTTGCATCAGAAGTCACCAGAATATAATGTTTTATGGTGACTTTCATCATATTAAAATACCACTGAAATGGATCCTATATATAAAACCTTATCAGACTCCAAAGTTCAAATTATAAAACTGTGTATCAGAAAACATGAACATTGTATTCTGCTAGAAGAAATTCTGTTAGAGAAAAGAAATTCATTTCATTTAGGAACAAATTGAACAACCAAAATAATTCCTCCGAATATGATTTGTCATAAAAAATCTTTTTAGGAATCTTCTGTAATAGCTCAAGGACAAAGATAGAGATATTTTCACTATCATCTTTTTCTATAATTAAATAAATGTTCTTGAGTACAAATTTCATATTCTACCTTCCTAAGAGCCGGTGTTTCTCGGGGATGTTTGTACTCGTATATTACCGCAAGAGTTGGAAATCAGGCATTGTACGCAGAGTCAAGGTATTGTGAACGAGACCTGAAAGAATCAGGCAAAGTAGTAAATATTTTTTATTTCCATTGTTAAGGTTTGTCAGGCAAAGTAAGGGTAACACTTTTTCGCGAATTCGTCATATTCTGATCTTCAACTGCTGAAACGTTACTTACGACAACAAACTGTAACTATTAGAAATCCTTTCATTCTGAATGTCGATGGAGTGAATTCCGTTTCTCTTTGATAATGTTGAGTTTATTGTATTAACAATAGATAATAAAAATATACCTCTAAAACTGGTAATAGTAAAAAATATATAAATATTTAAGTCATTAAGTTATAAAATTAAACGACCTTATTTTCAGACTCGATTTATTTAATAACTAAATATAAGGTCCTTTAATTTAATGATTTAAAATAAGTTCTAAGCACGTAATATTACAAAATAATATACTCACGCATCAAATAATATGCACGAACATTAAATATGACACACCGAATGAATAAGTTAACAAGAACATCCGGCAAAAGGAGCAGTGGACACATCTGATACGTAAGCTTACACAGCCAAAAGATGCATCGTCACCGAATGAGAGAATACGAGAACGACGTAGAGGCCGCGTGGTTGGAAAATTCACGATACCAAGAGAAACACAAGATGCAGACACTCCTCTGTTCTCCTTTTCAATATCCAAACTCAAAGATTATATGTTCGTAGATGTGTCATTTTTATGTTACTTTATATAATTTATGTTAATTTATGTAATTCAACTTCTTAGTGGCTTTTATTAGAGATTTGAAAGTAAAATAAATATTCAGAATATTAATTTACTCTACCTCTGCTTCATCCATGTTAAATAATATTCAACATTCTTGAATAGTAAACAAATGCGTAAATGTAGCAGATAGAAATTATTTTACTGCGTCTATACCAAACTTTCAAGCGAAATACCGCTAATGGGGATGTAATGCATACTAATTTGACCTTACGTGCAGAAAATTTAAGCAAAATCGTTAGACCAGTTTTTGAAAAATATTAAAAAATATACTTCGAACTTCATGTGAAGTGCCCTTTGTTTTAAAGCAAAAACAAAATCAGAGCACGTGCATCGACAACAAGTAAAATATATCGTAAATACGAAATATGAATTAAAATGATTACTCGGAATCATTGCGCACAGACAGACAGACGGACGTTATGCCAATAACCACTTTTTCAGAATCAGGGGTCACCAAAACGGATATTTCCGCAAAAATCTCGTTTTCGAATTCGTTCACGATTACAATACTTTCTATACACTACGTATATGAGAAAGTAAAATAGCGCCATATTAGAAAAATAATGGTGAAATATAAAGTTACATTTTCTTCATGACGAAAACTGCATAGCCATTATCTTCCGGAGGGCAGCACAGTAATTGACATCAGAAAATCTCATATTTTGTAATATTCAATGTTGTTTTCACAGAGTGATTTGTTTATTAGTTAAAATATTGAGAAAAATACTGAGAAATCAAAGAAATAACCCTACTTGTGATATTTTAAACTTCTCAGATATTTGTAATTACTAGGTTCGTGTTTCTTTCCAATGGCTAGGTAATATGGACAATGCCTACGCAATGTGGGAAATGTAATGAATATTTCCTTCTTTTCCTAATGGCATCAGACATTGTTCACATTGCCAAGGAATTGTTCACAATACCAGAATTTCCCACTTTGCCGGTAACATACATATTGGACCCCCGCTCTCTGACATCCTGGACATACGAATATATGTGATGTAGCACTTCAGGTAGAATGGTTGTTAGGATGATCACTGTTAAAGGGATCTATACATCATTTTTAGATGATAGAAAACACTATTGTCTTTGAGTACTAGTAAAATTTCTGCTTACTGTGTCATATTTAAATAATAGCAATTTTAAGTTAAACGTAATCATATGGAAAACCTCTCGCGGGTTTATATATTTTGAAATATCTAAGAAGGTTTCTGGAAATCACCAATAAAATTTGCAACCAAACTGTCACAAATTAAAAGGTGAATATAAAGATGCAAAAATTTACGAGTTTTGTCGTAAGGAATATAGAAACTAATAAATAAAACATTTTTTGAAACTAGTTTTTATTTACGCCATGTACGAGTACTAAAACGAAATTTAAAAAGTTAAAGTTTGTATTAAGATAATGTAATGCCAAATGCTAATATCTCCATACATATTTCCCGTTAGTAGACCATAATAAAAATTTAACGTATTTTCTATCCTTATCGCTGACAATGATTAACAGTGATAATTCAACATTATATCATTTTCAGCCATAAAGATAGAAAGAACATTTATTCTCATTAGGATATATTAACGTGAAATACGTACAGAGGTATTAGAATTTTGAATTGCATTACCTTAATACACGTGAAAGGGTACACGGAAGAAATATGTACATAACGAACCTTAACACGTAGGTACGTGTGAAACCGGTAATAAAGTGCCCACAGCACAGTGTCCCGCCTGGTTCACTTATCTCCTGTATGGAGATGTGTCTCAGGTCTGCCGAGGTTTAGGTCTGGGTGGAAATGGTGTATAGTTGTGGAAGGCGAACCGGTGGTGTAGCGGTTAACACCCTTGCGAGAGATCCGGGTTCGAGTCCCGGCTGGTCGCCATTTTCACTTGACCGAAAGTTATCATCACAATATTGCATTATCATCGGGTTTATATATGTGGGCCTAAAAATCAGTTGTGAGGAGGGAACTGATTGAAAATTCAGTTGCAAGATTTGACTCAAACATTTTAACAGTTCAAGTTCTTGTAAAAGTATTGTTTTGCTTGTATAAAAAGCTTGTAAAAATCTGGACCTGGGGGTGGGGGTAGTCATGTATCACACCTATCATTTCAATTCAGGTTGGAGGTTGGTAAAGAGCAATATTCACATTCAAATTACTAAATTCAATTTCATAGTTGTAACACTGATTCGCTTGAGGAAAACAGCGAAAGAATTGGAAATTCAAATAACGTGCATAATTACAATACATTTGAGTTTGTTGTTTTCTTTCATGGTTTTTTGTTTTTAATACCCCCCACAAAAAAAAGGGTTGATGAATTTTATCCACTACTACCAACTTTGCCGCGTGAAATATTAATAATAAGATCTTAAGTATAAATTATTAATATTTAATACGGAAACTTCAATTACATATTGAAGAAAGAGATAAATGATAAATGGCTGATCACTCGGCTAGCGTCTGAAGCAACCATTCTACCTTAAGCTGGAACTACGAAAGCTGCGCTTGCAGGCGGCAAAGCTTCTCGTTCAGTGGAGAGGATACGGTGGAGGGAACATCAGTATGCGAAAAAAATTGTTTTAATTTGGACGAAGAGATGCGTATTAAGCTTAATGGGAACAGATAACATCAAACTCCATCCCCAACAGCCTGCCCCGTGCCGTCGCAGTAGCTACATTCAGAATGGTTACTGGCCACGACTACCTTCAGAGCCACCTGCACCGGATCGGATTAGCTGACACTCCGATCTGCCCTGTATGTTCTTTGGAGGAGGGCTCGGCCGACCACCTGCCAAGATGCAGCGCTCTGGAGTCTGCCGATGACGACTTGTATGGAAAAGCCAAGCTCTACTGGGATGCACGGCGCCTAATGGCTTCTCTGCCAAGGGCGGGCGTTGGATAAAGAAGAAGTATTAAGCTTAATGAGAGCGAATCGCAGCACTTGAACATTACGAATCGAAAATGTCCTACCTTTGCATTACGCAAGTGAAGTCATTCCAGTAGCCGACTCTGTTAAATACCTCGGTTTGATGCTGGATGCAAAGTTGCACTGGAAAGAACGTGAAAATTAAAAGAAAAATTGAACATGGAATGCAGAAAAATGTACTGCTCCTGTAGCGTCAACTCAGTTTTCCATAATCAATAAACTTGTTTACATCAAGTATTTTCAGTTAATATTTTGGATTGAGAAGTAGGTTCAAAGTAGGAGTGAGCAAACATCGAGAAATTTTCAGAATTACGTGAGGAATTGTAGGAATTGCAGCTGATAGATTTCGAAAGAATAAAATGAAAGGAGTTTCTGCAGACATACTTCATCCAGCACTGGTCATAAATTATGAATACTTTTTGGCTGATGAGTTATAATTTATCCCTGATAATTGTTAAATATTTTCACTTTGTTCTCTGCGTGATCATAAATCATAACCCTACAAAAAAAACAAAAAACAATATACTACATTAGCAGTGTTAGATGTGGTAGACATATTATGATCTCCGTGGCTTGCTAAATATTTCCCATCTTTTGAAAGAATGCACTCAAATGTGTTCATTGTGACCCGTACTATTTATAGACGTTCCAAACCCCAACCTTTGTCATGTACGCTTCAAAATTCATACATGCAGCTTATTTACAAAATTACTCGTAGTTATTTACAATTCAATATAGTGAAAGAGAATTCCATTTTTCAAAAAGAATTCAATAGTGGCATCAGTTATGAATAATTAGATACAACCGAATCATTTTTCAAATTTTAGCGAAAACAGTCATGCATATTTGGAAGTTTGGAAGTAAATTAGCATCCTACTAATGCAAGTCTATATTATAAATCTTGATATCACTTATTTGATGTCTTAAATAGACTTATATCACTTAGTATTTTATAACACAACCATTTCCTGTCTCATTCTCCCTAATTTTTTTGTCATAAAGATGTCGAAAAAGTTCATTTCCATTGAAGAAAAAACGTTTTACTACTAGTTTTTTACTTATCTCATTCCTTTAAAATAAAAATGAATGAAGACTTAAAATTGTAGAAACTTTTATTCATCCGAACCCTTTTTCCTTTCATCATTCAGCCGGTAAATAATAGGGTACTTTCTTATGAATTCCAAAGGAATATCTTTTGAAGTAAAGTGATTAGACACTGCGCTACCATCTATTGTCAAGAAAAAACAAAAACTCTGTATGTGGGATCTTAAAAATTACTTAAAGATATTAAAGATCTTAAAAATCGACGGACCACAAAAGAAAGAATCGTGGAGCATCAGCAACATAAATGAGGAGGAATCAACTAATCCCTCACCAATCGTCGAGTTTCAATGTGTTGCCAGTTGAAGTGTCGATTGGAAAATCGGAACTGGATTGGTGGGGAGAGTGCCATTTTAATTTTTCCCGAACCGTCGACTATGAGTGCGATTGTTAGCCACGGGCTCCGAAATTCGTATCATTAAAACCGTGCGTAAACCCATCAATTATCTTCAGTGCCGTGAGTACGGATTTGACTGACCCATTCCCGGAACGTGAAGGGCAAATGAAAGAAAGTGGACTCCTCAAGTACAGGTCACGGTATATGAATGTGTCAAGTGCAGTTTCTGTGCGAAGTCTGTCCCGAAGTAACTCAGAGAGTTGCGCGTCGCTTCAAACATGTCCGGTTTATGGTAGTGAAAAGTTTGATCAAATAATTCGGTGCACGTACTATTACCAATCCGTTTTTGTGGAATCTTGTATTTTTAATCTTGCAATATCCTATTATGTCCTAGCGCGATAATTTAAGAATATATAGACATACAAATTGTATACATTTTTATAATGTATAAATGAAAAGTAGAATTAGTCGAAACAATATAACAAATCTCTGGAGAGCATTGACGAGGAATATGGTTACATGATGATGGCAAACCCTCATACCAATAACTCATCCAACAACACTGTGCTCTCGTGGATATTGTTACAATTACAAGGATGGAAAACAAATATTTAGATTCCGGAAGGTACTTAGGAAAAGGGTTATGTACAGATTGTGCATTTGATCTGAATCTCCGAATACTGTNAAGGGTTATGTACAGATTGTGCATTTGATCTGAATCTCCGAAAATGTATTATAAATATTTTTCCCATCTTAATGAATACAAATCGGAGCAAGAAATAGCTTAACCAGTAATGTAACAAACGTACGTTCTCTTTTAGAACTATCCTAAAATTATTTTCATAATCTTTAATGAATAAATAAACCATTAGTGGGCAAACAAGCAACTATAAACTTTCCAAAACCATGCGGAGGAAAATAGCTAAAATCTTGACTTTCCAATCCCTGTAATCATGCCCATTTGCTATTCTAGTGATAATTCTGGCTTTTCGAAATATTCTAAAAATACTCCGTTATCTACTACGTTATCCCTAGCTATGCTCTTCATCAAAATATGCATTACTTTAGTTGGATATTGGTGAGGCGATACTAGTATTCATTTTTAAGAATAAATGAAAGATGTGTTGTCTACTAGTAAAATCCCATCAGATTTTAAAAATTCAGAAAGTACTTTCCCAAGTTTAGCTGGCATTTTCAGTCTAAAATAAAACGAAATACAAAAATATAAACAATATGTAAGAATGCAAAGTACAAGAATTTGTTAAGTTTATGAACAATTGAAATTTGTTAAAATTATGAAAATTTGAAATTATTCAAGGATGAAATAGAAAATACCTTCAGAAAAAGATTAGTCTTAGAAAATTTCCACATACACAAAGTAGTAAAACATATTGTCCTTCTCTGCAACACATAAGCAACATTTCCCCTCTTTTGTTTCTTCTCCTGGAATAACCAATTTATTCGCAGGACCCGGTCAGTGCTCTGAACCCCCCCTCCCCGCCCTTCCCTTCCCTTAGTTCTTAAATAGCGTCCCGTCGAATCCTTCGGCATATTTGCCCTTTGATACTTGGCATTGTCAGGTACGTTCTACTTATTAATATTTATATTTTCATTTAGTTGTAGCTTTTATCTCTTATTCACAGATTCATTCTACATTAATTTGTTGCTCTGTTTCCAATATACTTATTATATTTTAATTTCAATTTTTTAAATAATTTTTACAAATTTCAAATAATTTCAAATTTTAATCATTTTAACAAATTTCAAATGTTTTTAAACTTAACAATAAATTCTTGTACTTTGCATTCTTACATATTGTTTATATTTTTTATTTCGTTTTATTTTAGACTGAAGATGCCAGCTAAGCTGGCGAAAGTACTTTCTGAATAAATATTTTACTAATAAACAACACCACATCTTTCATTTATTCTTTAAAAATGCATTACTCTCTACGTTTTCATTTGTACATTCAACGTTTCCTTGATTCTTAACTTCTAATTTTGTAAATATTATGATCATAATAATTTAATTAGATGTATAGTCATACAAATTTATTATTACTCATCATTATTTAATATTTTCATCAAAACTGTCTCATTTATTTAATTTTGTATATTTTCGCGAATCTATCCTTTGACGTCTACGCATCCAGAAAAGAATTTTTATTTGCCACGCACACCAGTGACTCATATAAATCATTTTGATACACTGTTCTAGATACTTGAGAATTGACGTCATCGTATTCATCACACATATTCTTCACTTAAAACAAATCATATAGGATTGTCTTAAGCACCACCACTTCATGGGTGATGGCATACAAGTACAATTTTTCGTAATTCGAGTCTTCTTTCTCATGTCTTTTTTTCTTATTACTTCCTCCCATTCTATTTTTCAGTTATTCTCCTTCCAAATTCATCTTGTCTTTCTACTTCCTTTTCCTTGCCAGTGGATCAAAGCTATTTATAATCCTCGTCATTCTTAGGCATCGTACACCTGCTTCCTCTAATGTCATCCTAACTTCTTTCTTGTCTTTCTGCACATTACAAAATATGACATCCCTAGATTTTTTCTACCTGACCTGTTATAAATTCTTCCCACTATTTTTCTACTCTCTCATTACTATTTTCAACATCCATTTCCCTTTCTCCCACCTCTGTCTTTTGCACTTCCAGCAACTGCCCAGTTATTTTCAGATTAATACTTCATTGATTACTCAGGAGCAGTAACATGTTTATTTTATGGATTGCTAATATATAACTATTATTAATTTAAAATATTTTACGTTTTGCTAGGTATCTTAATGGTTTATTGTAGGTCACTCATGTCATACACACGTACCAGATACTACATAGTATATTATATACATAACGTTTATTTGTTCCCGTCAGAAATTAATCTTAGTAAGCTCTACAAAGTACATCTTGTTGTAAACAAAAATGTCATACATAATGTGTTAATTTCCTTATCATACTTGTCTGCCTTATTCATGGCATTTTTGTACTCAGACTACATATTACTATAAGCATAGAAAAAATCGTTTTCTTTACTTGTTTTGACCTTCTCGTAGAAGCAAGAAAAATATTTCATACGTTGGATTTATTTCCAAAATTTGAAAATTGAGTGAAGGGAATAACAAAACTTCAGAACAAAAACTAACTTCCTGGAATCAGTAAAATGTTTGTTGGAGTTGACTTATGATAGAAAATTTTTTTCATCACTCAGTGACTGCTTTTTACTACATGTGACTGCATACAAATTTAAACGTAACATAAAAACATAATTTAACGACCTTTAATACACAACATAATATATTTTACTACATAATATAATACTACGTTTCAGCTTTCAGATGCTTACAGAAAAATCTTGAATGATCTTGTTAACTTGTTTGGTAATATTGTAATTCTCTACTAAATGTCGTTAAAATCTAGCTTAAGATAAAATAATATATTTTTATTTTAACTTAAGTAAATAGTTCTGCTATAAAAGTATAATAATGTTGGGGAATAAAATGAAATGAAATATTTTGCATATCTGAGCCTTAAAGGTAGCACATGTGGCAGCCGGTGAGTATCTTCTCTAACTCATGCCGGCAGCTCTGCCGTCGCCGTGAACTATTTCCGAATTGTTTGATGTAGGAAGGGGATGTTGTAGGTGGGGGAGGCACAAGATACAGGCACTGCTGCTCAGGAGGATGAGAGTATTGGCTGAGAGGCGAAAATCTAGGGCTCTGTTGAACTTTACTGTATCAGTTTTCTGTGCGGTTTCTTTCAACAGAAGGTTTCTTTCAACAAACAGAAAGTTTACATAAGTTTAATGAGAACATTAAAAAAATTATAGAATGCATCTGAAATATCAAATGTAAACGCAAAATTTCAAATGAAAATAATAACCCTTTTTATTCTTTTTTGGAATACATATTTAAGAGAAAACTGTATGGGCAGATTGAGATACATACACCCCAAATACAGTACACGAACAGGAATTCAAATAAAATAGTATGAATATATCTTTTTTAGTTAAAAAGTGAAATTGAATGTAGCGTTAGATCAATTTCATTTCTGGGTTGTAGTAGAAACAATATTTCACCATTGCTTTAAAATCTTAGACAGATGATATGTACAGTGACTGCAGTATTGCCATACTAATGTGAAGTTCTAACATAATTACGCTTTTCATTTGATTGCTAATTATATTTGATGATAATTTATTCAGATTAATTCTCTACGGAATTTATTACTCTTCTACGAGATAACATGTTTTCTGGATTATCTGTCGAAAATATTAAAACTTTCGTATTTACAAAATTTTATAATTTAACTTTTGAGAGACAAAATTGTGTTTGCAAACACTCCTGAGACTATAGGTTTCAATAAACCATCTCTTTGAGACTTTTAATGCGAACTCGAAGCAGAAAAATTATTTCATACATTCTTGTGTTCAGGTTTTAAAGAAGAGAAAAAGAAACAGAAGTTACTTCCAAGATTTTCTCCCAGTAAGAAGAGAATAGTAAAAAGCAGTGGTTCCCACAAGACGTGCCTAGACGGCCACGAACGATGCAATCGACTATCAAGAGGAATATCCAATGCTTAGTGCATGTGTTCCGTGTTATATTTATTCATTTTAAAAACTTCTTAACTACAACTACTTTAAATACATCTCTCAAGCTATGTAAAATTTGAAGTATAAACCTTTTTTTAGTTTAGCCCACGAAATCAAGGATCGAACGAAACAATATATAGGGTTTAATAGTAGTTTTATTTGTTTGGTACTCGAAGAACATATTATTAAAGCAGATCTACAATATAGAAAACCAATTACCTTTAACTTGAGAACAAAGCGAACGTTGTCTCCATGAATAGAACACAACATCAAATTGGATCATGTGTGAAATTTTGTCACCTCATACTCTCTTCATTTCCCATTTTCAGACTAAACCTTTCCAGGATTATGTTTTTCTTCTGCTTCATTTTGTTTACTACATTCAAAATTTATGCGCTAATTTATAAGGATGCATAATTTCTATAATTCTCTCACAGATTTTGTAGATGCGGAAGTCAATCCGCTCTGAAGATTCTTCTGGAGGCCACTCGTAAATCAACTTGAGAGAAAATAGATAAATGCTTCTCTTTGGAGATACATTTCGTGCCACGAAGTAGCAATTTCAAACTGATTTTTCTCAGTAATGTTATTTTGTAACACATTAATATGTTTTTTATACTTGCTTTACTCGAATTTTAATGAAAAAAAACGATTGAAGAATAATAACGTTGTAGAACGAATATATGATAAAAATCTAGTCCCATAAACGTTAATAATTTTTTTGTACCTATAAGAATGTGAGCACCACGCTTTTGACAAATCGTCAAATTTCACATTTGAAATAATAGAGAGTTTTAGTTTCTTTTAACATAGACTGGAAAAAGCTAGTTAAATAAACTATGTTATATGCTCGTAAATATTACACTTCGCAAGATGCTTAATTTAAAATGAGTCATAGTCGTGAGATTTGCGCGATGACAATAAAGATGGTATTTGTAGTCATGATTCTACCTTGGATTTGAAATTCTCATCTTAAAAAATATGTTTAACACGTTTTGCTTCTTCATTAAAAATTAACTTTCGGTGACCACAATGATCAGTACATTACCTAATTAGTCATTTCTATATATTTTCGCCCCTGAAGGGGGTGGGATTAAGCGCTTAGGTCGTATATAGCAAAGCGTAACGTCAGGGAGTAAATCATGACCTTAATTTGGAAAGCAACTCTCTTCCTGAACAGAGAAAGAATGCGCGTCTCTGTGCTCTATTTAAAGCATACACAGACCAGCATATGTGGGAAGCAGTGAACGTTCGACTTCAACAAGCGAACTGCATTAGAGGCGGCGATCGCTGTCGGAAATAATGTGCAGAAAGCACACGACGGATGCTGGTAAATACTCCTTCGTGAAAAGGATCATTGTAGACTGAATAACCCATCTCAAGCTACAATGACGTCTTTGCCTAATAAAATAAAATATTTCTTCGCTCTTCTGAATAGTTTTTCCAATTACAATGTTAACTCTAGTAAGGTGGAATCCATTTCCTACATGACATAGTGAAGGGTAAGTAAAGAGCAAGTAATACTATTTCCAATTATTGTTAATCACAACTTTCTTCGAGTAAGAACATTTGCATGTCAAATAGCTAACCTTCTCCTCATTAAGTTAAGAAAATTTCTCAAATAAACTTCACTCGCATTTAATTTGTAAACTGTCTTAGATAAAACCGACACAGTTTTTCAATGGTTGTCGATCACAAACAGAAGTTAGGTTAGGCTACGAAAACGTTTGTAGGGCACTATCGAACTTACCCCGAATGCATAGAGTGTGGGAACAAAAAAGTACTACGATTTTTTTTTTTTTTTCAAAATTAAAACCTTTTCCCAAAATAACCGATCACTTACCTCGACCCCTCCATTCTATCTCTACATGTTTGACCCTCATCAGTTTAAATACAATTCCATTACTGTCATAAGTTAGTTCTTATTCGTTAGAAATTCATCTTAATTTTAATGTGCAGATTATAATGCGTTGCAATGAAACGTGTTTGCAATGAAATATATTTTCGACAGATGTATTCAAAATGTACTGAAAAAGTTTTAAAACTGTATAAATTGCACGTAAATGTAATAATAATTTGATGTGCAAGTGTTTATTTTTCATCTAAATACATTGTGAGTACTCGCAGCTTCGCTCGCGTGAATTCTGTAATATGTTTCCAATTTTATTTTTTCTCGTATTCTCATTGGTATCCACTGAGAATGTTATCCATTAATGTCGGAGGTTTGATAGTATTGGTGTGTACTCTCAATCCCTTAAAAAAATTAGATAACACTAATTTCACCCTTAGAAGTGAATTATTGTAGAATCATTTCTTAGCGGACATTTTTGATAATTTATTGTCACGCTCTTCCCAACCCCCACCTCTATGGACGTCGTGCACCTCATATGGTCAGAAGGGTACATAATGCGATTGGAAATACAATTAATCATCTCAGAATACACAATAACCATGGACTCGACCCAAACATCGGTCTTTTTACGTTATTCTCACCCTTCCCACCCCTAGATCTAAGAATACAGTGTTCCCACGCGATATCATCTTGAACGCAGCAGCATTGGTAGTTGAAACATCTCGTCAACCCTAAAACTATGTATCCGATGCATTTTTTTTTATATTTCAATATTAGTTTTCAATTATTTTAATCCATAAACCTATATCCACCCCCTCAATCAAGGGGTACTGGGGGTGTGTTTGTTTCATGAGGACTGAGTTCAGACTTACACGATATCGGGATTTCACTATCACCTCTACGACGCCGAAAATAACTCGTAACTGGTATTTCATGTTAGAATTTTTTTCAATGTATACCCTTCCCTATGGGTGCTGGAGTTTATACGGGCTGATTGTGGACGTCGAGAATGTCTCTACTACTTTCAGCGGTACCGAAAACTACGATTTAATCACTAATATCGGGCACTTTCGATTATTTTTACATTTCACTCTTTCTCACCCCCAACACAAAGAGTGTTTATTGCTAATGGGGAGTGGACGTGTATTTATGTGATAATAAGGGAGTCACTTCACTTCAGCGGTCCCAAAAATATTTTATTCATCACTTATATCCGACGTGTTTTGATTATTTTTACCTGCATCTCATTCCCAACCCTAACCCAATGATACTAGGGGTCTGTTATCTGCAATGTGGATNTTATCCATCTCAATGACACGAAAAAGTGTGATTTAGTATCTAATATAAGATTTTTCCATTATTTTTTCACGTCATGCCCTCTCTAGGGGTGCAAGAGATATCTTACCCCCATAGTGCTTGTTGTCATATAGTCAGTCATCTGTATATCACGTTTGGTTGAAATTGCCACAATTATGGTGGGATAGATACACAAAATATTCCAACCCCCATTTCACCCCCTTAGCGATGGTTTTTCGTAAAATCGTTTCTTAGCGGATGTCTACTTCCTAAAAGGAACCTACCCATATTTCAAGTTTGTAGGCTTTGTAGTTTCTGAGATTTTGTGTTTAGTCAATGAGTGGTATTTCGCTTTAT
>NNCF01132316.1:191046-212155 GCA_002313205.1 Laupala kohalensis | reverse complement strand
ACTTTCGGTCAGGTGAAAATGGCGACGAGGTGGGAATCAAACCAAAATCACTCGCCTGGTTTACTTATGTCCTGCCTGGGAATGTGTCTCAGGTCATCCGGGGTTTAGGTGTGGGTGGAAATGGTGTACAATTGTGAAAGGCGAACGGGTGGTGTAGTGGTACAATCAAAACAGAGTGCTGGGTTCGATTCCCATTTTCACCTGACTGAAAGTTGTCAGTAATATACTAATAAACCAATAAACCTACCCTCTATTCTCCTTTTTATATCAACAATTGGGATAAACAATCATTGAATCATGTTCAAAGCGAAAACAATTATATAAGAACTTAGCCGTCGCGTTGCCTTAACGCATCACCTATAATAGAAGTGTGATTGGAACGCCCGAGGAACAGAGGATTCTTGTCCTCCTACCATTGTCTAGACTAGAGCGTTGGTCTCGTAAACCAGAATAAATGACAAGTTGTGAAAGAGGTGTTCGCTTCGCTTCCCCAGATATGAGCACAATTGCTGTGTATATATTAAGGTGAATGTCTGAAAACCAAATTAGCTAGAATTATTGAAAGTCTCAAATCTGTGCTGGATAGTTGGAAGAATTTATAAGACTTACACTTACCAATTAAAACGAATTATCAACTTTTACCAAGTTAACTGTGTATAAGACATTTCCCTAGTAAACTATGTAAAAGTTCCAAATCAAAGTGATATTAGGTTGATTTTGGATTTTGGATTTTGGATTTATCTTTTGGCTAAAGGTTTTTCAGTTTTGGAGACGAAATATAATGTTCTTTTATATGGTTCTTCAATTTATGCCGTTTTTCATTTTTAAGAAAACTTAATTAACATAACTATTTCCACCTACTTTTGAAAGTACAAATTTCTGTCCAAATGTATTATTGAAAGATAGAATACTAACATGTAGCTTTAAAAAAGACAGCTAAAAGAATCAAAATTTAAGTTCTTTTCAGCACGATATATTTATTAAACAAGGTTTAACTACAGTAAAAATCTGACAAGAAGTTCTTAACTCTGACAGCTCCATGTATCATCTAGACCAAACACGAGGTGGAAAGAACAATTGAAGGTGTAAGTACACGCCCAAAAATTCAGATTGGTTCAAATACTTCCTCTTCATAGTTATGCCATGCGGTGAAATTTCAAATACTTCGGCAAATTGAAAAGGATTATATATTATCGTTATATTAAGTAGTATTTTCTCAAGCCAATGAAAGCAATAATTCAAACTATGTGGTATAGTAGCAATTTCATAAACAAGGAACTTAATGTCCTCCCTACATACAGTTATGAACTGATCTTTTTGACAATGAACCATCAAAAGTAGAAAGGAGAGTGGAGAAAAATAAGCAGAAACCAGCTTGGTGCATTTCTTATAAATAGTGCCGATACTCTCAAATCTTTTCCATAAGGTGTACTCTGTCAACACTATGGAAAATGATAGCGATAATGAAATATTTGTAAAACGGAATGTGTGGTGCGGGTTTAATGGTACGAGTGTCCAGTGTTCTCCAGGCTGGATTTATGCTCCCAGAATGCTCTGGTATTTCAGGTTGGTAGCGGCGTCTCTTCTGGTACAATCGTTTCAAAAATAAAACTGTCTTCGATTGGTGAAAAAATGTGAAAACTATTGATTTATTGAAGTTCCGAAAATTAGTAAAATTCAGCATCTCTAGCAATTCAGCATCAGCACGAATCGAAAGGGAACAAAGCTTCTCTAAATCAATTTTTGTCGAGATGCCAATCGTAGCTTGATTGTGACGGAATCGACAAAACGTGGTCAAGGATACAGTTATTAACTTTTAAACTACGATATTTTGAACGTTCAATTGAACATATTTATTGCTGAATGACAAGAAAGTGTAGGTAGGTCGACAAATGCGAATCTCTTCTATATTCCGTAAACAGAGATTTTGTGCGTGCCGTGTAGATGACAAGTGTTACTAGGGATGCTTGCGATACTGATTTGTCCTACGGATGCTTGCCTGTGATTTAATTTAAATGTATAGTTTTTTTATAATAGACACTTTTGCGTTTAATATATAATAAAAATAATAAAAAATTGTTGTAAATGAAATCTACAATTGAGATATTAGTTTTATTCATTATGTTATAACCAAAACGTTAAGACCTGCAGCAGAATGGCATGGTTATGCGGGTCTTATATCCTCGAGGTCCTCACGACGCGAGTCTGCCGATATCTGTTTTAAAGTCTCCCAGTTTTGTTCTACAATACTAGATAAGTGTGGTGCTCTTCGTGTAAGTTACATGACCATTAGCCATCCTTATTGAATCCTCCACGAAGAGTTCAATCACTGTTGAGATGACCGACCTATATTATTGACGTCATATGCTGAGAATGGGGATAATTTACAAAACTCCAATCGAATAGGTCTACCTGCAGCACTCGGCGACATCCACTACAACGTGAAAGTGTCTCGTTTTTACCAAATAAGTAATATCGTTTTGTTTTTATAATAGATATACTGATTAATAAGCTCAAGTATTCACTCTTATTTTCAAAAAACCGGAATGTTTTTCCCGACCTTCAAAAGAACAGAGTGAGATACAGTAAAATATATTTACTGTAACGAAAGGAATCTTGGACAGATACACAACTATGTTATTGTATGTGTTGCAACAATGTACTTTGTTATGTACAACTATAGATAATTTAATAAATAAAATTTTATTGAAATGAATTAAGTAAATTATTGTACCGAAAAATTAGTTTAAATACTAACAAAAAGGTTTTTATAGAACGAAGTGAATATTACGTAGAACACAATCTTCCTATTCCCATTTTTTGTAATTTCTGGAAGGATATTTCTACGAAATTCATACGGTTCCTATATGATTACATCTGTTTATCACACTGTAATAAACTCATATTTAAAAAAATGGAAGATGGTTTTCCATTTACGCTGCTATAACTTTTCATGATTTAAAGAAAACCGTCCAGTGTTAAACTAATAACAAAAAATTAGGGTTGAGTGACTAAACGTGGTTGTAAAGCTTTAACAAAATTAAGTTGGCTGCATTAAGTTCTGTTATGGCTTTAAGAACACTGATCAGTTTTGTCCTATATTTAAAAAAGTATTAAAACTTTTTACCTAGTAACGAAACTGGGTAATTAAATGGGTAGTGTAGTGGGTGACACTCACCTGATTAAAGTTTGCCCTAGCTAGCTTGTGCGCCAATCAAATGCATAAAGTAGTTTCGTATTATTTCTAATTAAGTGAAAAACACACACTTGGGTTCCTCACCATAGGATAACGCATTTAAAATAACTTTGACTTAATTATTTATTACACAATACATTTTAATTATTACTAACATGCTTATGTCCCCAAAATCACACTTTATCCCACATAACACTGAAAATTAAATTACTCTTTGTAGACTTTCCAGATATTTTGTATTACCAGTTATTTACAGAAAATATTAATTGAATTTAATGAGAAAAACCATTATTGTTGCTGCTCTTCTTTATGCCCTTTCTAATTAATTAACAATCAAATGACAAATGTTCTGAGTATGGGCCATATTTGTTTTGTCGAAGCACTAATTCTTCTCTCAGCCACCTACGCTACTAATGCTGGTCGCAGACAGCGCAAAGAATACCTTGATGACTGAAAAATAATGCTCTAATTATAGTGTAATTGTATTAGAGCAAAGCTCTGTGAACTCGCCCATCCAGAGCTTTTGGAATTAATATTTTCGAACAATACGACTTACTGTTCGCACTACCTTCTTGGAAATAAAAAGAAAATATTAAAATGCGCAAATCGGTAATGCTTCGTTCTTAGTAACAGGGTTCCTTCTCAACCGGTAGATTAATGGACATCACATTTGCTTTAACCGCAACAACTATCAATCTCGNAGAGGACGGACGTCTGGTATGAACCAATGCAATCAAAAAAAAAAAAAAAAAAAAAAAAAAAAAAAAAAAAAAAAAAAAAAAAATGGATATGTCTCGATTCCAGGACATCATTTCATTTAAATAAGATTTTTCAATAAATTAAACACAATGAACGGCTTACACTATCTTGTCAGTAGAAACAGTATTTTAAAAAAAGAACATGAAGCTCAATATGATTACTTTCGCTTTACCGATCCGCTTCAAACCAATTACCACTTTAAACCTAAATGAAATACTTTATTAAAGGAACCATTCTAAAATACTGGACCCAAAACTGTGCAGCAGGAACGTGATGTGCGTTCGGCGACAAACATTTCGGCAACGAAATGGAGAAGACGAAGCCATCGGGAAACCAAGACTTCCAGGAATGAAAAAATGGATAATCGAAACATAACATTAATTATTATTATTATCAGTATTATTATTCATGCTATATTGTACACTATCACAAAAACGCACTGAGAGTGGAAGTAAATCTAGTCAAGTTTATTGCAATCATTAAACATTTTCTTCGAAAAGTGTATAATAGACATTTTACAAGCAATGCAAAATACCGGTATGTTCGTTGTTTTTCCACGTTTCCCGAATTTTTTCAGGTGGGAAAGTTTAAAATTCTAAATAGCACTCGAAAAGACACGCAGGAGAAAAAAAGAGAATATTTCCAAAACTTCAAGGTCAAAGGGGCAAATGGTATGCTAATACGGTTGTTGACCCCGACATGGCAAATACGTTGGGAAAATACAACAGAAGGGAGAAGTATTTATGCCATGATCAGTGACGTCATATATACAAATAAAAGTAGTGCATGGTTTATTACGAGAATTGAAATTTATTCTCCGGTCGTAGGAATTTCATATTTTATTTGAAGAAGATTAACAGAGGAGACGACGAAAAATGCATATATGGGAAGGAAGACGACAAACATGCCTATGATGTAGCGGGCTGAATGATGAAGAGAAGCGGGAGAATGTAGTGAAGATGATGCAGGATTGAGCCAGACATACATTAGCCAATCCAGTCATTCTATCAACAAAGAAAAGATATAAATTTTTCAAAGAGTACGCAGGCAAAATATGTAATATTCTAGCCTTAATTAAAGAAGTAGATGAATACGCAGCAAGATGGCACTCACCTCCCTGTGGCGGAGACGGGTTCCTCTGCCTTAAAGTAACGCGGCGTAGTTGTGCAGTGTAACGACGACATTTCTTTTCAGTGAAATAACATTATTGGAAATACGAAAAATATAACAAAATATTTCAAAATTGCGAAAACACCTGATATATTTGATAATATTTGGTGTGATTACCATACTGGATATCTTCAAAGAATTTTCTTCTTCCTCTTCTTAATAGGCTCTACAACATCTTTCTTGATGTTTTGGCCCGCTCCACGACAGCTTTCCATCTCTTTCGGTCTTGCACCAATACGGGCCAGTTCGTGATTCCAAGTTCTTGAATGTTTTTCAATACGTCTTCCCTTCACCTAGCATTTGGTCTTCCTCTCTTCTTAGTTGATGCAGGGTGCCAGTTACAGATTTTTTTTTACTGTTCTCTCATCCTGCATTCTATGCAGGTTTCCAAACCAGCCAAGTCTGAGAGTTATTATATAGTTTATTATATTCTTTGACTTGATGAGGTTGTCAATTTCATAATTGTATCTGATTCTCCAGGTACCATCCGATTCTTGCACCGGACCATATGTTATTCTCATGATCTTCCTCTCGAAGACATTTAGTCTTTTGATATCATTTTCTTTGAGAGTCCACGTTTCTACCGCAAATGCTACTATGGGTGTTATGACAGTCTGGTAAAGTCTAAGCTTCGCACTTTTTGAAAGCAGTTTACTCACGAATTGTTCCATATTAGTATTGCATATTCTACTACCCGCTGCAATTATTTTGGAAATCTTTTCTTCGATGGAATTGCTTTGATTTAAAATTGAACCCAAATGTATAAAGGCTGACTGATTGGTACTTTTCATTGTCAAATTTTTCTTCTTGTGAGTTTTACCAGATTTACATTTCATGTACTTGATTTTTCCTTGATTTATTTGTAATCCAAATGATAGTGATTCTTCCTTCAGGAGTTTAAAAACGTCTTCTAATGCTTTTCTTGGCCGTGCTGTCAATAAAACATCGTCTGCATAGGCAACACATTGTTTTAATCGGGTTGTTATATCTATGATATCTAAGAACTTTAATATTACATCTAAGGTAATATTGAACAATGTTCCAGACAGAGGGTCTCCTTGTTTAACTCCATGTTCCATTGATAATTCGTCACTCATTTTGTTGTTTATCTTGACTTTGACCTTGGTGTTAGAGTTAGTTGTACATTTCCTCAATTTTACTGGTACTTTATATTTTACTAGGTTTTCGAAGACTTTATTTCTTAGCACTGATTCAAAGGTCCGGATATAATCAATAAACATATAGTGTAATTCAATTCCATGTTCATAACATTTTTCATAGATTTGTCGCATTACAAATATGTTGTCAATTATCGATCTATTCGTACGAAATCCTGCTTGATTTTCACTGAGTTTGTCTTCAACTATATCAACTAGCCTCTTATTCACAAGAGCAGCAAAAAATTTGTATGTGATGTTTAACAACGCCATTGGTCTGTAATTCTTTTAATGGAACCTATCATATTTTTTGTAAACTGGGAAGATTATACTCTCGTTCCATTGAGATGGTAACTTTTCTAGATTCCATATTTTAAGTATCAAAACCCAAAACATGAAGTTTACAAATAATATTTTAGTCATTACAAATTTGTTACTTAAGATGTTTAGTTCCGCGTGAGCAATATTAATTTCAAGAAATATTGGGTCGTGGTATTAGATGACGTTTCTCACCGTTTGATTTTGATAATGACTTATGGAGGTTAAAACGGATTGATAATACAGTTGAATATTTTTCGATGTTCCTCAGACTCAAAAAGTTTGAATGGTAAAGACATAACTGCCAGAAAGATATGCATAGAGAGATAAGAGAGCAAACAGAAAAAACTGTACAAAATGGAATTAGAAATACTGATGGTGAAATTTACTTTGAGATGGAGATACAGATGTGAAATAGGGAAGTGCACGAAGAAATAACGAAGGTTCACAAGTGAGAAAATAATAACGGTGATAAAAGGAGTTTTTAAGGCGACAGACCCATATTTATATTCCTGAAACAACTAAAGGGAACTATAATTGTCGGGTTCGGAAGTTGAGGAGAAAATTATCAAAAGCTTTTTGTGTCAGAAAGTAAATGCAGAAATACCCATGGAATGTCAAGTTTACGGTGAAACTAACCATGGAGAAACTACAGATAAATATGAAACATAGATAATAAAAATCTACAAATAATAGGTATGAGAAATTGTAATAAAGGTTTTTCTGTTACGAAGAATTACACGTAATGGAAATGTCACGAATTATTTAACTTTGGTAGAAAACTTAGTTTCGATATTTCACTTGAATGGGTTAAAATAATAAACATTTAGAGCGTTGTCCCAACTAATAAATACATTAATCAACTCAGAACATTAATCAACCCAGATAACTCATAATATTAAATAACCTAAAATTCCGACAAGATATTGCAATTGTATTGTGAAGAGAGGATTTTTCGAAATTAAGATTTATAATGGGCGATTCAGAGTGAAATGTAATATTGGTACTGTTCTTAATTTTACTAAACCTAATAAACGAATATGTCATCTCGGTTTTTATATGCAAACGTTGTTCGATGTTTCATTCTTAGTGGGTGTTAATGGGAAAACATATTTTCGGAAAGTTATTATAAGGGATAACGACACGGTATACCACTTTTGTAATATTTCACAAATTAATTTATATATCTTTGTTTATGTAAAGATTTTTAAATCAAATGTATAAAAATATTTTCTGGAATTTTCGATATTACTTTTTTTAATGTGTGAAAAGGAATGAAAATGTTTAGTTCGTGGTCCTGAAAGTATGACATCTTCATCAAAGTAGAGAGAAAAATATTTAAAATATGAGCTCGAAAATTAGACATAATATGGTTTGTATGATGCAGAAAATGATGATTTATACAGAAATGTGTGTTTTCAAATTTACTCTAAATATTGCGATCTAATAAAGATATCATCGCGGTATTTGAATGTAAACATGCAATTTAAATCTACAATAAATTACTATTAAGGTTAAATCACACCACAACAAATACTTCCGTGCGAAACTGGGAAGGATCGACTACTGAATATACGTAAGTCAATAAATCAATCCCAAACTGGATAGTGGCAATAATAATTAAAGTAACTTACTTCACTTTTCGACATAATCACCCTGTGCATTCAGACATTTATCCCATCTCTTTACAAGTCCTTGAAAGCCGGTGGCAAAGACGTCTTGTCTTTGGTTGTTGTCGCAGCCAACGAGTCACCTCTTGGATTACGGCATCATCAGTTTCAAAATGACGGCCACCCAAATGATATTTTACGAATGATTTGTTTACGAATGATTTAATGACGAATGATTCGTTCTACACGCTGCACTGTGATTGCAATTGACACCGCAGGACGATCAGGACGCTCCCCTTCTCTGATGCTTTGCCTTCCCTTGTTTAACTTCTAGGTCCAATTCAACACAGCTTTCCGCAAGTAACAGTTGTCACCATACACGGGTTGCATTTCGCGATGTACACCCTCCTTGAATAGTCCTTTGACCCTAGAAAAACGCACAACTGCACGCTTCTCTTCTCTACACTCATGTAACACAACCACAAACGTGCCCCTGCTGCCTCTGACTGACTGCGTCCCTAACCTAATTTATGTTCCAAAAATACTCTAATAGCCACAGAGAAAAAGTACAGAATCTTTAAGGAATATTTATTAAGTATAGGAGGAACACGAGAGACTTATAAATATGGACAAAGAAAGTAAGAGAAACAGATTCCAGATGAAAGCCCACGCCTCTACATGGCAGAGACAGGGTACGTCACAACAACGGATAACTTGTGCAGCGTAAGGCGCGAAAAGAGAAATATATAAGAGATCAAAATAGATCCTTGTTTCTCAATGCCATGAATACAAGGAGGCCAGAAGGGTCAAATAAAATGGAAGAAACTGCGTCCCTACGAGATGTCACGCAGCTATACGACAAGCATACATACGCTGCGATAGAAGAATGCGCTCGTAATTTAAAACAGTATAGGGATACTCACGTTTGCAACTTACATATTGACTTGCCCCCGTATAATCCACTTCCCACAAAATTTCGCATTTTACTTGATGAGAGTTATGCTATATCTTCAAAAATATAAGATGTGTCAAAAATATTATGTCCATATGTTGTAGACGTAACGTTGTCAGTCCCGTTACATAAGAAAAAGTGTCTCATTTACAAATGAAATTGTATTTCGATTGTTAGTTGCACTTCAAATGTATGTTCTATGGTAGCACCAAATGCTTGCGACATCATTGATCCAAAATTGCACATTAGTATTGTTTCGCAATCACACTACTTATGTGCGGATGTTAAACTGACTTCACTAAAATTACTGGGAAGGTAAAAGAGCGATATGATGTGCCAAATATTTCAAAATGTGCTACTAGTGTGTTATACTTGATTTTGTAAACTGCGACATTATGCAGTTCTCATCATATGATTTCCTTTTCTTCAAGTTTCACATTCTGCGCCACTCTTTTGTTCTTTGGGTTCCAGTCTAACTTTTCAAATTGTTCCGAATTTCACAAATTTTTCCAGTATACTCATTAAATTTATCACATCTTTCCTTTGACCGAATTAAATCTTGTCCTACTTGTATTAATGTTTCCCCATATTTGGTAAATAAAGTAATTAGTCTTTCCTTTCCGCGTTTTATAAGTCACACTCCCATAACATATGACTAAGCGTTTTCTCATCTATTCTACACATACATGTACTGTCGTCAACTTTCCCAATATTCTTTAGATAAGTCCCAAAAATTTTCCATGTGCACTCATAATTTCCTTTATTCCATCTCCTGCATCAAACCATTTTCCCGTCTTTAATCTACGTTGTACGTCACGTATGTAAGTATAAAAATTATGTCCTGTCGTCCCACTGATACATTCAACAGCCTTTTTGTCAATTTTTAATTTTCTTTGGCAATTTAACTTAGTCACCTTACCTCCAACATTGTCATTGCAGGGTTTCTTGTTTAGATGTCTACTATCATTTTTTATGTATCCTCCTTGTTAAGAATATATCTAATTAGTCCTATTTCTGTAGTATATTCTTTGTATTTTTTATATCTCCTGGTTTTTTATTAATTCATTTTTCCCTGTCGTATACCAGATTCCTCTTTCTTTCAAATATCGCACATACTCTGCTCTTTCTTTCCCGTAAAAAACACAATTCAAGAAAACATGTCCTGCTGTCTTATCTCCTTTCCCGCACTTACACTTCGCTGCTTCTGCCCTACCTATTCCTTTCATAGTATATGCTCTGAAATTACCATGCTGGGTCAAAAATTCCATTATAAACGGATTCAATACAAAGCATTTACGATTATTATCTGCGAAACCTTATTCGGGTTATATTCTTGTGTAATTCCGTCCATTTTTATTCTTTTCTCACCTTATCTGCCATCCTTTTATTAATTCTGCCGTAATAGTTTTCATTTTTTTCTTTTCCCATCCCCTCTAATTGCGTGTTATTGATAACTACCGTCTCTCCGTTTCGTACTATCTTCCTCAAATTTATTTTATGTATGTACATATCTAATGGTATTACCCCGGTCAGTACTTCTATGGCATCCGTTGATAATGTTCTCCTGCCTCCTGTCATACATCTTATATATAATCTTTGCACCTGTCGCAGCTTCTCTTCATACTTTGCAAATACCATCTTGAAGCCCGAGACCCTATTGCCATAATATATTTCGTATTGATCCTTTATAGGATTTCACCAACGCTGTATTATCTTTATTAAACTTGGTCACTCCCACTCTTACTAACCTATAAAATACTTTTCTCTCTTTTTCTTTAACATATTCGAAACGTTTCGTGAATAATAGCTTATCATCCAATATTATGCCTCAATACCTGTGTGAAAGTACTATCTGTATTTTTTTGTCTTTCAGTTTTATTATGAGGTCTCTTCTGTCTTGTTTTGACATGCCAAATCCTTTTGTCTTTGTGCTTGACATAGTAAGTCCTATTTCCTCACTGTATTTAACTATTTTATCCACTATCTTCTAACATTTTTCCTTCAGATCCCATCTACTTTCCTACAGCTCCTCTCTTCTATCACCGTCATGTGATCGACATATTCCATAGAAGTTATATTCTCTGCCTTCATTTCAATACTTTATTCATTAGTATTATCCAGAATTAGGGTCCCATTACCGATCCTTGAGGACACGAGTCGCTGGACTTATAATTCTTTCCCGTCCAATTTTATAAAACATTGTCCGGTTTGCCGTTTTTCAATTTATACCCAGCGCCTATTTCTTTAGTTCGTATTATTTCATCATTTTGCACTCTTTCTTCTTTTAGGAATACGTACCGCAGCCATAATTTCTGTATGTGTATATCTATAGGTTATATCTCAACGAGTACTTCTATTACGTTAGTTGGCGTTGTCATAGCACTCGCTTAACCTGAGAGTGCACAAATGCTGTGTACTTTCTAACTTGCGCTCAGTATGGACATTGAAAATCCTTTGAGTCCACTCACGTTTACAATCAACGATATATCATCAGCATACACGATTGGTTCCATCCCCTCGTTTTCCAACCTTACCAAAAAGCTTGTTATTACATTCGAAAAAAATGGTGGAACTCTGGGGACATCCTATCTTATATTCCCTAATGAATTTTTCTCCTATTTCTAAATATGAATGACTTTCTTTGAAGTATGATCCAACAAAGTTTAGAATACTATTATGAATGCCCATCTCTTCCAGCAATTGCAGTATAATTTTCCACGACGAAAAAGCCTCGCATATGTCTATGAAGATCGCCAATGCATACTTATCGGTTCCTAACTTTACACACTCCACTAATTAATGTATTGCATCTACCGTCCCTTTTCCTTTCCGGAAGCCAAATTGCCTTTCACTCAAGAATCTATCACCTCTATGTGGTATTTTATCTTCTCAGCAAGCCACTTGTCCAAAATCTTTCCTAGAGTTGGTAATAGCTCTATCGGACGATACGAGTTTGCCTGACCTACTTCCCGTTCTCCTCCCTTGAGAGAAAATCGAAGCTTCCCTATCTTGCATTGTGCAGGGACGAATCCATAAGATGTACATGTATTGTATATCAACGAAAGTTGGTGCATTTAGCTTTTATGTCATTTTAATCGTCTCATGAGTCAAGTCGTCATACCCTGCACTCTTCTTATCTTTCAGATCGAGTATTAGAGATGTATGTTGATGTAACTTGATGTTAACGTAAAAATAATTTTAATGACATTGATGGTTGAAAGACTTATGAATTGCTCTAATTAATCAAAATGCAAATTCAACTAGTGCCATAAGAATCACGTAAATAAATACGCTCACCATGAGAAATCTCGACATGTAAATGAAATAATATTCCTGGTGTGTAAAGTTGTTACGAAGTTATGTATAAGTAAAATAATTGCATGTGTAAATCAGAAAAAAATAGTGGAAAAGAATGATGAAACCGATTGTACACTTTCATCGGTAAAGCTAATCTTTCCCAGAAACCAGATGACTCTGTCTGATTTCTCCCCTCCCAGTTTGAGGAGAGAATAATAAACACCCATTGATTAAAATTGCAACACTCTATTGGCCAAAATGGAAACGTTCGGTCTGCCATTCAAGTTCTTCCTCCAATCTAACGCATTTGTACATCTCTTATCAGTACTCTCCTATGGAGATACGATGATGGGAACAGAGTATGCGAATTCTTGGAATATTAGTATAGTATAGGCTGTGTATGCAATGGGACGTGATGGGTCCATTACTTTGTAGTAATAAGTACGTCGGAAACATGCTAACAGAATTCGGGACACATTTGTAATAATTCCAACATCTAGTTTTTGTTTTTCTTCATTCCTTCTTTCCTACAAACCTTCATACAAAGTTTCCTAAGTTTCCTTGCTTGCATGACTAGTTAATTTCTAAGGTCTTCTCTCCTCTGATATAGTTCTTCTTTCGTGACGTATGTTTTCACTGACAAATGACAAATAAGTTTCACAGAGTATGGACGTCTTAGAGCGGTTCAAAATGCTAAAAGAAAATTAGCATCGCAAAATTTTAGTCGATTTGGAAAAATCACCGTGTCACCAAGAAATATTGAGACAAAATTCAACATAGGAAATCGTACTTGACATTTCATTTCTACGTATTTCTTCCATGTACCTTACACGTGGAGAAGATCACGTTGACATTTAATAATTATCTTCTCATTTTCCAAAGTCATTGTTATGATATTATAATTTATGTTTTGTGATTATAATTTATGTTTCGTTAGTATAATTTATGTTTTGTTATTATAATTTATTAGTGGAATATTCATAATAAAAACATAGTCTCATATCATACAGTCGCGATACAACTTTCCTACGCTGGCTTTGTTGCGGGCGACTATCACTTGCCACAATACTCGCTCAACATGTTGATATTCACCCTCGATCTACTTGATTACACATAGTGATACTTTCTCAGTACTTGAAGACGCCACTGCGCTGAGCTGCAAGTCTTTAGCTTCTTTATTGGGCTCCGTGATGTTAACCGGAATTGATTTTTTTATTCTCGTGCGATTCGAACGTTCTTGGGCTTAAATGAAAGGTTTGACTTTGCTCAGTTTTACTCAGGAAATTTTAAACTTTGCTCCATTTTTGCTCCTTTGAAACATAGCTCTATTGATGTGTTTGGACCTCCCCGACTTTTCTTACTCACTATTTCGAGTGTTTTAGCTTGTTTTTGCAATAAAATATAACAAAGAGATATTGTTCATTACGCATGCGAGTCGGAACTCTTTACATACCCGGCAGGAAATTAGTGTGTAATTTTCATTCTGCCACTATACCAACACAACATGAACAAGCTCAAACTTTTCGTCAAAACATCAGGTGCTATGCTTGATGACATCATAATCATACGCCAGCTGCTTATGTCGTCATAGCGGTAAACTTTCAAAACCAACTGACTTTATTATGAACAAAAGTACACTTCTTTCCTCAAACGTACATGTATTTTATTTCATAAAGTTATCATGCCTCAATAAATATTACAGACAATTTTATATTGTCTGTTAATAACAGTTAATAACAAAGGTAATTAAAAACGATATAAATTGATGAAAAGGAATTAGGAAATATTTTCGTAAATATACATACTAAATAAAAATATCAATATCCTTCTGGTCCATCTCCGTCTTCTTCTGAAATTCCAATACAATATCAGTATTAAATAAGTAATAATATTTGAAAAAAATGTTTTCGTTCATATGAATCACGTAATTCACTACGGCTTCCGCTGCATCATCATATACATTAATACGCTAAGTACCCTACATTTTTGTTCCTTTTCTCCGTAACCGGACACAGCAAATCACACAAATGAAGTATCGTATATTAGAGTATAAAGAAGTGTTGATGATTTCCTATTATTACATCTTGAACCGGTTTTTTTTTTCGAGATAGAATTTAAATACCACTTCAAGAGAAGACCTACTTGACTCATTTATTTGAGAAGGACGTTTCTTATACATTCAAGTCTTGAAAATTGACTGCGTTGATGCGTCTGACCAAGATGGTATAAACAATATTCGTAGGCGAGTTACGTGATGGGCATTATCATTAACTATTCAGAACTGTTCTGATGTCCTGTTTACATCGTTAATGCTAAATATGAAGCCGAGTGAAACTTGCCTTCACCTAGCTGAGTAATACTTACCATATGAGTAGGTAAAACAAATAGTCTTGCTAATAGCATCCTTCATCAGCGTCCTTACCCGCCGGATAGAAAAAAACGGGTAACTTATCCATCGTTAGGTGAGCAAATAAGCATTATCGCGGCGAGTGAACTTCAAATATGGACACCGTGGAAGTTTGCAATAAGCTTATTTTTTAGAGGATGACCTTTAGGATAGTTAGTTTCTTTTTTGTATACCAAGAATTACCCAATTCTTTGGAAAAAGATGTTACTAATATGATCTTTAAAAATATACAAAGTTGCTCTCAAATCAGTAGGTAAACAGAAAATAAACACCCAAATAGCTAAAGCTTATGAAAGGCTTTTATGTTATGGCTATGTCAAACGAGGTATACAATTTGAATGACAAATATATTAATTGATAATAGTGTTCGTTGTTCTGATATTGTGCTTTAGAAAATCGTCATCTTCTTTATTACTTCTCAATCAATGTTTCCTTCGAGTTACTGCCATTTTCAGTACGTTCCTCGAAGAAATGCCAGTTTGCGTTGTAATATTTCGCGTGGCAATATCTGATGGGTCTTTTAAAACAAACTGTGTCACTGCCTTCTGCGTTCTCCTACGTTTTAATATGCATTCCTTCGTTAACTCTCGCGAAAATGACAACGTTGAACGGTTTGCTACCGAGAGTCAATCTCCCCTATGGATAAGTGTTGTAAAAGGCGCAAGATCTATTACAGCTGGAACAGAAGGGACAGGATTTTTGCTTGCTATTTTTAGCTTATCTACATTAGGATGGGTGGAAGGTGAGGAGCAATGTTAAGGGATGTAGGTGAGTTAATCGGATCTACCAACAACATGGCTCATAGTTAGATTTATCGATCGGTTAGTGAAAACTCAGTTAGTTAACCGCTCATCAACTACCCGGCAGGTAGTGGAAGAGTGATGAAAGACTGTCGAAATCAAATTAAACGCTCATATTATTGTACAGACTGTTAGCTTCATTCAAGTTTAGCGTGTCATTTTTATTTCATTAATGTGTATCTTATTAGTACCAACAAATTATAATAGTTTCTAAGACTTGCTATACGTTCTCGTGAAAGACATTTTCATTTGTGAAAANATATATATATATATATATATATATATATTGAAAATTTAAATATTTTTTGTTGTGTAGGATTCAAGAGATAGTAAGAATGTAACATTAAACATTTAGTAAAGATAGTAAAATTTTCAAGAGAGTAAAATTTTGCATTAAACATTTAGTATCTGGATGGCTGAGCTATGCTCAGATCACAATTACGATGTATACCAATAAATCATAAAAACTGACTATACACGCAAATACTTCTGAAAAGTTATCTTGGGTTTTCTTGTCTATATTATATTTTTCATGACAGAAACCTTTGGACAAAACAAGCTTAGCATCAAATTGTATCGGGCGACATGGTGATTATGCTAATGAAGCAACTTGAAATATAAAAAAACAAACTGAAAAATATTTAGTCACACGCAATTATTTAGGAATTAAATACTTCGAAATATAGTTAATACGCATATACAATGTTCAAATTTTTCTCTGGAACTTGCAAGTTTCATTTTTTTAAATTTTATTTCTTACTTATGACTATTTTATGTACTTACTAGGAAAATAGATATATATCTTTTAAAAAAATGTTTCATTTTCTTTAAGATAAACGTTGAATGTATCTAATATTTATCTTCATCCAATTCTTAGTTCACGTTCTCGTTATAATAAAATCGTTTTATTTGACGTTACCAATATTTAATATTTATCAGTTCTGATAAAGTGTTGTCGGAATTAAAATTAAATGTTTTTGGCATATTTTTCCCGTGTTTTCTCTTTGCCGAGGGCTATTTCTATTTTACAATGATCGATGTTCTCACCTACACCATGTAACGACATTGTAAGGGTCCGAAGATGACCGATATTTTGTTGAAGGAGTACTCGTCTAAAGAAAAATAACACACGGGAATGAAATGTCATAAAGGTTTAATTTGCAATTTAACTGTCACTTTCAGATATGTAATTTAAAAAAATTTAAAATAATAAATTTTGTTTATACCATAACCTTGACGAGGTAAACATTTGAAAAACTTTATCGAACTATCTTCATAACACAATTAAGAGAATATATATGAACCCTATACAGTAACACACGGGAATCTTAAAGCATAATTTGAAGAATAAAAATAATAATGCTTTTCGTAAACATAATTACTTTCTCAGTAAACGTTTATGGACTTTACCGAACGACGAGACGTAATTTACTAAATACATAAAATGAGATTATAAATCTTGTTTTATAATTAATTGGTTGTTCAAGTATCTATTGTATGGCAATTTAAATATATTTATTACAAAGACGTTGTAGTATTATGTAGAAAAAATATATTTTAATACAACGATGTTCTATTTATAGTGCAAATCAATCAAAATATTCAGTCAATTACAATGCCAAATTTTTAGAAAATTTCTCTTGATCGTCTCTAGAGTCGTTCTTTTCATCATTCTTACTACTATACTCGTGTACAATGCATTAGTGAACACAGCTTTCACATGACGCCGAGCCGCGGAACAGTAATCCACAAGAATAAAGATGATGGTTCAATCTAAAATTCTTGTGGTGGAGTTTCGGGTCAAATTAAAATTAAGACGTCACATTTCATTCACAATATACGTAAAACAACAAGTTTTCTCAGTCTTCAATATTTGCTTTCAAAACCAAAGAGCATGTGCACACTTCTAAATCCTAAAAAAATACTGACAGATTTGATGGAGATAACTTAGACTTAAGACTTGAAGATAACTTAGAGAGTTTTTGTTTCTCGAATGAAAAAAAATAGACGAGAGCAGCCAAAAGCAGTACCTGGAGAAGTAAGACCATGGGCACCCATTGATAGAAGCGATGGTAGCGCGGCGTCCCCGTACCACTGTTCCGTACTCCAGGATAAATTGCGTCGCGTCCCACGTGCTGAAACACGCGGTCGCCAGTATTCACCGAATACGTGGAGTTGACCCAACAGAAGGCACTCATCACATCCTTGTCCACATCCTTGGAGTGTGTGCACTCGATGGGGTCCCCGACATACTGCGATGTGGCGAGCAACACACAGAAGAGTAAGAGCAACGCAGCCGTGAATCGGAAATGCAACGCGAACACGGGGCTGGAGGTGCGGATGCGGCGACCGCTCCGCCACATCACCTCCGCCAGGGACCGCAGCTCCCACATGGCGCGCGCGTGCGAGGGGCTTCGGACGAAAAAGGGTCTTCAAGAGACGCACACTCGGCCCTTCGACGGCTTCCAGATCTCCAGGCACGGGGCCGAACGCGAGACGGACGAGACGCTCAAGGAGAGACGCGACGCGCCGCGGCCCTTCCACCAATGGCCCTTCCGCGCCGCCTATCGCGACGCGCCGACGAGTGGAGGGCGAAGAAAGATAACGGAGCGAGTACTCTACGCCAGGGGCCGACGCAGGGCGCAGCTGAGGAGCGCGGCCGGTCGCCGCCCGCCCGCCCGCCCGCCAGCGGCCGTCGCGTCAAGGCGTCCGTTTCGGCGGAGGCGGCGTCGCTGGCATGACGGAGGCGACGGCGGTGACAGCGTCGCAAATGTCTTGCCGCACTGCGCCTGCGTCCCCCTCCACTCGCGTCGGAGACACGTAATGGGGACCACGACGGGTTCCTCTTCCTCGTTTACTGACAAATCCGTTGCAGAGTTCAACTGCGGTTGACGGATTGTCTCAGATGGAACTTGTATTGTTATAATAAAACCGTCTCTGTCTTCTAGGGTTATACGGTTTCCAGTAATAACCAGGTAACTGCACTTTTTGAAACAGAGAATCAAATAAGCAGTCAAAATTTTTTGTTTCTTCCTAAATTTCATTCGCATTAACCTGAACGATTCAAAAACGTTTCTCCAATCGAGCAGAGAAAATTCAAGCTCAAACTCTAAAAAACAGTAATAATCAGTTAAGTACACGTTAAACAGGAATAAACAGGAAACTCCAATACAATTTTCTTAAAAAAGCAATATACTTATAACATAACAAGAATTTAGATACATTGGGTAAAATAATAATAACTCGATGAGTTAAGGTAACCAGGTAACTTTTTTCTCATATTTCACGGTAAAAACATCATTAATTTTTTAAGTTTTTATGTAAAACATAATTATTGCCAGATAAAATGTATCACGACAGTCTTCAGATAAACTACGGTTGATGAAATGTTTAATGAAGAATGCTGGAAGTATGTATTATTATAAGAAAGTCATCTCCTTTTTATTGGGTCCAATAATGTTTCATGACTACCATATGCGTTTGATATGCAGTCTAATATACTTACAATCAAACATTTATCGTATATATTCCAGTGATGGAAGAAGAAATTATAGAAATTAAAAATTCATATAACATTAAAACTATGAATCAATAATCTTTCATTTTATCGCAACATTCGTGCTTTTATATTTGTTATCCAATTGAAAATTGAAATAGTGATTCTTTAAGAATAAAATTTCTTTATAAATTTCAACAATATAAATGAATTAAAAATTTCACGCAATAAAAATATTGAATCTGTCATTGCTGATCACATAATGAACAAGCAATGCATCTGTTCGGTTATTAATATATCAGCTTCAAAACGGAATTTCAATGAAGTAATATACGTAACAAAATTCATTGAATTGAATTGCCTCATTATATTGATTACAATGATAGAGGATCTATTATGGTTTACGACGTATTTTATTTTGATCTGACAAACGTTTCTACTGAATGAAGATCGTATACATTATTCTGTGCACGCACATTATTAATTTTAAGTTAAGTAACTTCCCGTTAAATTACTATTTATATCATTCATTTCATACAAACAAATTACTTCAAATTCAGTTTCCTTTATAAGATTATACGTGTATAAATCGTTTTTAAAACAGCCAAGGAAATGAACTGCCTGTCTTCGGCTTCCGAACAGGAACCTGACATTTGTGACCGAGAAGCAGAACTGACCTGTTATGTGATCATTATGTGATCAGCAATGACAGATTTAATATTTCTAATGCTAAGATTTTTGGATTTACGGAGGATACTGTTGAAACTTAAAAAAAATATTCAGAATTATTATAAAGAACAATACAATATTTTAACATGTTTGTGTAGTTTCTGCTTTTTTGTAGACATATTTTGTGTTTATCTTTGTTTAATATAATATTCAATTGTTCTGTTGTTAATTTTCTTGTTACAATTTGTTTCAAACGAAAGTCGAAACGTTGTGAGCTTTAAATCACAAATATATTGTTCTTTCGTCCGTAAAAGGTCGTAAATCTTGAATTGTTTTAGATATAGAAAAAAAAAGAACAGAAAAATATTCGTTCTGAATCGGTCTTCGGCTCAGATGTGGTTCCGGTCCCTTTGTTGCTTTTTTTTGTCGTTTTGAGAAGTATCGATAACTTACTCGCTTAAGCTAATGAATTGACATGGCAAATATTTTGAACGTAAAACTTCAATGAATATGAAGAGTGCATGTCCTCTTAAGTACGAAACATCGCTTTTAAATAACAACTGAGAAAGTTTTCCAAATGATCATTCGAGTACGATTTATTTTGTGATTAGTTAGATTGCAATAAATATATATTATATAAAAACAGACATTTATGACAATTTTTATCTATTTTATCAACGATAGAATTTAACCAAAAAGTTAAAAAATGTAAACATGTTCTGTATTGTAGAGAAATTCACGTTCTGAGCGATTTTTGCTTCTGTTCCACAAACGAACAATCTCAGACATATTTTCAATTAATACGTTAAAAGTCTAAACAACCTAGAAACGTTTCTATTTTGTTATTCAAGACATTCCATGCAGAACTTTTCGCAAGTAGTAAAAGTCAGGGTAGAACAACATGGAATTTTAATGATTGATATTTACTTTAGTATGCTGCAGTTGGGTCGAGGCACTTGCAGAACCCAGACTCAGGGTAAACGATGTCATTACACACAGGCCCCAATAAATGCTTTTTTCGTATTCTCTTCTATCTTATGTGACAGGTGGCAGAATTCCCTAAGATAAGTGATTCGTCGCATTGCATAAGGTTCATGTGAAGTTAAATATTTGCTAATTCACTCGATATGCGAGTTGGTTGTAATTTATAATTTATAAATTTATTGTCAAAAAACAGTACAAACTGCGTATGACCACGTGGAGGGAAAAAAAACTAATTTACTCTCCGGAAGCAAGCAAGGGACCATCCCATCAATTCCGATCAAGGGCCCTAAGGCA
>NNCF01132316.1:164268-185004 GCA_002313205.1 Laupala kohalensis | reverse complement strand
CCCCCTTTCTAACGACGACGTGGCCGACATCGCATCGCTGCGACCACTACCGCCAACGCCGCCATCACAGATGCTACCGCCACCGCGGCCCGCGTTGTGAACTCAAGCAAATCTGGCGCGAGCCAATAAGCGGACCTTGTGACGAAGGCGGTGGTAGGTGACAAGAGACACTCCGGCGAGCGGCAGGGAACAGACAATAGCAAGGAGGCACGCGTATAAGGTACTGGAGACAGTTCGCGACGGTACCGGACATTCTATTCCGCGTGAAAGGAGGCCACCACGTTCTCCAACTTTGCGGTGGGTGGGCTACCTGTCTTAATCAGAGAACAAGGAATCTCGATTGGAAGAACGTTTTTTTCAATTATTATCTGAGTTTGATTTAATTTTGTTTTGTTTTTTAGTAATAAATAATTTGATTGTTGCTACGTGTTCCTGCCTTAGAGACTAGTCGACTCCCTCCGCCCATATGGCCGGAAGTTGTTTTTTTTTTGTGGGGCTTTAGGGCTCGTCAACATCGAGGTCATTAGAGCCCTTGCCGGAAGTTCCTCTCGGTCCCGCAAACAATTAGTGAGTTTTCTCATTTGGCAGTAGTTTCCAGGGAATATGATACAGAACCAGCGAGCGATGATTGTAAGGGGAAAAACTAAGTTTGAAAACTCTGTCTTCGTCACACTTCGTTTTGGGTAAGGGAACTCGATTCCCTTCTCTGACTCTAGTCATTGCGCACAATACCTTATTCCTGCCAAGCGGATGTGCGAGAGAATAGCGATACAAACCGGTATCTTTTGTCTCATGACATCAGGAATAACCTCCAGCAGAGATCACTGGGTCTATATCATAAATAAGTCTATAAGTGGTACTTGCCCACCATTTATAGATGCCAATACACCGAGCTGCAAGTTTTTAAGCTTATTGTCGCGACTGTATGATTTTAGATTTTCCTACTAGTACCAAAGAAAAATTGAACTTTCTCGAAAAAAAACAACACAAATTTGTATTCGCGAGTAAAATAGTAAATCGTAAAAAACTAAAATAGCGTACTGACCTCACGTTGAATCAAAGATTCAAAATTACCGCGACGTCTTCGCCAACTGCACTACTACTTATGAACGCTTCAACGATCTCCAACGGCAATATTTACACCACCTTACATCGCACTAAATATGAAAATATTTTGTACGACACAGTAAGGGAGAAATTTAAGATTACGCCGAGGGAAGTATTCGCATTCTCCATATTCGATCTCACTTAAGGTATTGGACCACACGTATACTCAGTCATGTTACTTTGCCTCGGGAAATCTAACTTAAGAAAAACAACCATGAACGGAAACACACTGGGTTATTGGTTTATTGTATATTGGTTTGAATATTACTGTATTGTACACTAGGTTATTGGTTTATTGCACCTCGGCCATTCAATCCACTATTCCGTTCTTTCTACATTGAGCGGGTGGAACAAATATTACATTGTTTCAGCTTGTTGTTTTAGCTTGTTTTAACTTGTATTTCTTTACAGGAAATAGTTGTGACTAATACTAATACTTATTCGGATATTACTTAAATTCGTAGATGTTGACAATTTGTGTTACGCAGTCATATTGCATAATTTTCGGCAAAGTTATTTGACTTGGAATATATTAACGTTCCGTTGCTCTCATTCGTGTTTGTTAAAATATTTGAACTTACAATTTATTTTTATTATCAAAGGGGTGAATATAACTTAACACTCACAATTGATAATGCAAAGAATTATTAATAAAAGTTAACTCGTTGTTCAAATACAAATATAATATACATTAATATGCAAATATTCTCTAAATTTTTCGTTTCTTTTCTGGGTAACTGAATAACGAAGCAAATCATGCAAATGAAGTATCGTACGTTGGAGGATTGAAATATGAGTCTAGGATTTCCTATTATTTCATCTTTCACCTTTTCCTTTCCGAGATAACAGTATTTCAAAATTACATCAAGAGAAGGTGCTACTTGACTCATTTATCTGAAAAGGATGTTACTTGATTTCTTGAGTCCTAACAAATAACAGCTCTGACACGTTTGACCATTCTGGCGTAAATAATATTCCAAGTGAATTGTACTTGATTACATAAATACTATTCATCAGTTCTAATGTCCTGTTTACATTGTTCAATGCTTAATATGAGACCGAAATAACTTACCTGCAACTAGAAAAAACTGGGGAAAGTGAAATCTGCCATATTATTCAGGTAAATGAAATAGTCTTTCTATATAAAAGTAAACATTCTTATTTTCACACAGAATATTAGTTAGATTTATTTTGCGTACGGTTTATTCACACGGGATGACCTAATGTTTAAAAATAATAATTTCTCTGAATTGAATCTCTTACTTTGCAATTACTCCAATAAAATACTATTAAGACATTTTTACACAGTTTTTACGCTGGTACTATAGTCACCATAAAACGTAATGATGCTAAGCCAATCAGTTAGAACAAAGTGTGCCGGATGCTATTATCGTTATGTACAGAGTTGTGCCAAAACTAGAAACTCAAAGAATACCAAGTATCAGACCGTCGGTTGGTTCTCCATATTTCACCATTCACCGGTAAGACAGGTGGGTTTTTCTATAGGTCACGGAACCGATAGTTACATTATTAGATTTATACCTTTCAGAGTACGTCAAGGAAGAGTATAGATACAGCCGGAAAGTTCTTATATTGGCGAGCAAAAATTTGAAAGAGATGATACAATTGAAGGTATAAAAATGTTTTTGGTAGTTAGCGCGCGTGATTCAGATTGTAATAAAAATAATGATTAAATAAGGATACATTTTGTAAATCAGGTGCTATAACAATAGAAAATTATAATAATATTCCAATAATAAATTAGAAATTCCACGAGGAAAAAAACAGCAGCCAAACTGGTCGAATTGCTGTCGACTCTTCTTACTCTGATCGTCAGCTGTCTTCCCCCTTCATCGCAAAAACAGGAGTTTAGGCAAAACATGGCGCAGCCAATTCGCATTAAGCTCTATTTGCTATACTCTCTCTTGATGTACTCTGACCCCCTCTTTGAAATACCACCATGACAATGCGATAGACAAGTAACCATTTGTCACGAAGGTAAAATATTTACCTTTATGTCTGTGACAACTTGAGTTTTTGAATACAATTGTTTTCTTGACAGAAGAAAAGGATTAGATATGCAAAGGAGTGATATGAAATACAGTAAGAAGAATGCGAAATAATAAATCAATGTGCCAATTTATTTTACTTATGAATATTTCTTTGGGCGTGTTAATATGAAATCAGTTTAATGCTATACAAGTACGGCTATCTTTCTACTATAGGTTTTTACTATTATCTTATAGCCACAAAAGTTCATTTCTTTGCGACTGAAATGAACTAACGGCATATTTCGAGTGCTTACATGGAACAATTGACTTATTTCGGAATAAGTGAACTACACAACATAAAAACGCACAATTTGGTACGTTCAAATACTTCCTACATAAAACGCATGATCAGTTGTCATGTTTCTGACGGTTCTATATTTTATTTGCTTTTCTTGAAGAGCTATTTATAAATTCAAAGAAACAGTTTTAAAAACGCTCCAACACGTCTTGCAAAGGTAAACAATGGATCAAACGAGGAGGGAAATATTTTCATTCGAATGGCACTGTCAGATACGTCGAAACACGTCGAAGAGAATAGCATGGTCAGATTTTTAAATAGATTTATCTAATTTAAAACGAGTGTAGTTATGTATTGAGACTCGCTAATTGACATGACCGACATGAATATGAAAAAATTTATATTTTAGGCGTTTCGAATACGAAAAAATATATATTTTATGCGTTTCTACATTTCAGGACCAAATGCAACTGGAAAAAACTTATGTGCAGAAACTTCTCAAATCTGGAAACAACCTAAAATTAAAACTCCCATAAATATAGTGAAGCTCATTCAGATATTTGTTTTTACAAGTTAGGAAAAAGAAAAAAGAAAATTTTGAGAAAGGTATAGATGAATTACGACACAACTAACTTATTTAAACAAATCCTAAGACAGGTTTAAATTCACTATATGAGGAAAATAAGTGATATGGAGAAAAATTTATGACAAATATTTTCTGCACATTATAAAAATTTCTATTTTGTGAAAAGTATTGAAATTTAATTTCACAAATTGGTCGGATAAGTCCCTCCAATTCAATTCGCACGACCCCTTTCGTATATGATGAAAAACTGGTTATTAATAAAAGCGAATGCAAATATTTCTTCGTGTTGAAATGAATATATAATACACTCCTGTTTTAAATTGATCAAGAACCTTTTTGGAAAGCTAAATTCAAATTCACTTTCAAATTCAATTCAAATTCTCAAGTCAATATCCTCCTATATAAGCATTTTCTTACACTAGGATTTTCTTAGAATTTTCTTTAGAATATATTGAATGTTTGTTTAAATAATTCAAGTTGATCTAAGGAATTATTTTAAGGATACTTTGGATTCAGAATTGAGCTTATTTCCTTAAAGAGTTAAGAAGAACATAAGGAGTACTCGCAATTACAATACAATACTGTAATGCTTGAAGTGCTACATGGGTGTTACGAATGTTGGACATAAAGAAAATGGGTGGGAGGCATATAGAGGATAAAGATGGTACGTCATAGAATGTTTCAGGTACAGAATTCGTTTAAGTGATGTAAGAAAAAAAACTATGAGTGACATTGTATTTACATTAAAGGTCTAAAGACCCTTCAGGTCATTGATACACAAAATTATGTCAGGTAATCGTTAGTAAGAGAGTTTCTCGTATATTTTTAATAGACTCAATAACAGCCGAAACTTTTTTCAATGGTCAGGAAGAAGAGAAGAGGGAAATCTCATTTTGTTTTATTTAGACAATCAATATACTTGGTAATTGTGGTGCTTTAGCAACATTATCAAAGCATGATAAATTAAAAGTCGTTTCTATGTTGCTCATTTTTTTATTATTGGTATTAGAAAGCTTTTTCGGCTGCATAGCAACCATCGTCAGTAACATACACTGAGTGTTGAGGAATATTTTTGGCGAATGCTATTCGCCATTCGCCAAAAATATTCCTCAACACTCAGTGTATGTTACTGACGATGGTTGCTATGCAGCCGAAAAAGCTTTCTAATACCAATAATAAAAAAATGAGCAACATAGAAACGACTTTTAATTTATCATACAATCAATATAGAATTCCATTTTCCGGAGACTGTTATATGCACGATAAGAGATACTTCTCTCATTTGTCATTTGTCATTTTCATTTTCTTTATTTGTATACACACTGTCTGTGAAAGGGTCAATCCATAGTTCATCGTGATATCTCTTCCGTGTCAAAGAATGATCGCATTTTGTCTTATTTCTTGTATTCTGTTTCAACGTTTTCTAATATATTTGCTTAGTTTGTGATAATGGCCTAGAGGGAAGGAAGGAAATAATAACAAAGGGAAAGGACAAGATGATGCACAAATGTATATTGTATTTGCTTATCTTGACCATTGCTTTTTCATGGAGATCACAACGGGGCTTAACGAATATTCAAGTCGACTTTTCTTAGATATTAATTTTTCATATATTTTTACTTAATTTTGTATTTTAAATACTTATTGTTTTTCCTGTGTTTGGATAACTTCTTATAAAAGAAATGATTAAATAAAAATAGATAAAAACTTTACTTTCACCAAGCAAATAGAAGATACGTTGAATAGAAGATAAGTGAATGCCAGGCGCATGAATCTTCAGTCAATACTACGAAGAGAGACTAAAGGAAAGCTTTGTTAGGAAGTACGAATATATCGTAAAAGAAGTTAAGGAAAAACTGTAAATTCCGCCGATATAGAATCGGAAGTTATATATGGTACTGGAAAACTAGAAAATCAGGCACTGTGCACATTGCCTAGGAAATGTGAACAACGCCTAAAACCATCAGACCAAGTAGGAAATAAATTTTATTTCAACGTCGCCTAGGCATTGTTAAAATAACTAATGTAAAGCAGGAAAAGTAGATATGACACGAATACATCGCCTCTTATTCCGGATTTCAACTACTGAAGCTTTATAAACAATCTATAATTATTACAAATTCTTACATTCTTAGTGTCGATGGAGTAAATTCTCTACTGTTTTTCTTTGGTAGTGCTTGTGTTTAAGGTAGTGCTAGTTAAAGTGCATTGCATTGGCAATGGAGAATTAAAATGCCTCTAAAAAGGTAACGAAAAAATAAAATAAAACGTATAATTCTATCATTTGGGAAGATTTAAGGGAAATGTTTTTCCACTCGAACTACCCAGTTAAAAATCTACATTCTTTTCTTTTAAAACATTAAAATTTTGTCGGGTTATTTGAACGTATGAACAACTGTCTCGTCAATAAGCCAGCTCTTTCCCTACTCCTTTACCAAAACAATAAGTCGGTGGAAGAGCAGACCGCGTGGTTTAATCCTCTGCGTTATTAATTACTTAATTTAATAATGACTAATATTAATAAATTTAATTAATTAATTAAACGAGTCCAGTCATTATTGTCACAAGTTAAAATTGTTTCTTAGTGAAGATACAGAGAAAAATATAGAGAAATTATAGAAATCATAATTTTTGTGCTATTTGAAACTCGTATATTTTGTATTACTAGCTTTGTGTGTCTTCCGTTAGGCAATGTCTACAATGACTAGGTAAAGTGTGCAGAATACTTAGGCCAAGTGAGAAATGTGATGAACATTTGCTACTTTGCATAATAGCTCCAGTCATTGTGTACATTACCTAAGAGTTTCTCACAATTCCTGAATTTTTCACATTACCGGTAACATATATTATTCTCTAACTAAGCAGGCTATTAAGTATGAGATTATGATCGCAGTGAGTGGATTAAGAAAATCAGAAAAATATGATAAAAAATCTCTTATTACTCAACTGTATTGTTGATACATCACAATCAAAATGTCTCCTTCAAAATGTTCGAATATGAACGACAACAAGTATAGTAATCTGCACAATTTATATTATCTTGACATCGTAATTTTTATGTATAACGAATGGTTTGAAATTCCTGAAAATGCAACCAGCATTACCGGCGCGCAATGCGGGATGCGTTCAGTAACGGAAAAAACCTTATACACTATACATGTGACGAAGAGGAGGTAAATTTCTAATTGGTTTTGGGAAAAAAATATTATTAACGTCTCAACGTCTAAGAAAGCTTCCAGGACAACTCAGCCTCATATTAAAATGGGAGGTGGGTTTCTCTTCTGAGATAAATGGAGAGAGTTACTTACATCAGTTCCCTCCTTGGATAGGACCACAAATCGCGTAGCTCTCTCCTGAACTCCTTGAGGAATTTCAAAATGAGTCTATGAGTTTAACATTCGATTCATTAGCACCCATAAGATGTAAATTTCTTTAAGTAAAATTTTAGTACAAGAAAACGTTTTGCGATCTTATCGCATTATTCCAATAATTTACCTATGCCTATCATAGTCAAGTATGTTTCTTTTATTTCAGAGATAAAGTCACTTGCAATTAAGATGCATTCTTCACAAGAAATATTGTAAATGAACCATCGTATCACTTCGAAGTAATAGAACTAATGGCACTTCTGAATAAATCATTGGAACTGATACTGTGTGTTGCAGACCACACCTACATTATTACGTTCAACCTAAGGGCTGGTTTGCAACAACTCAAGTTGAGGCTAGATATTATTGTTGACATAGCTAACCACAGTAATAACGATGATGGTGCCTAGTTGCAACCTGTGTGTTTCCTCCTACCTTTCCCACGCACAACAAACGATGAAAACATATCTCAGACACCCTCAGAATTCAAGGAGTCCTACCGCTTAAACCGATTGTATGAGCACAGATATATCAAATCAGAGATCAGTAACGACTTCAGTTTGTGATAAACCAACAATATTTTACCTGTCTATCCTGTTTAAAAATGTAATAGTTTTATCAAACATTTTACATTAACTACAATTACAAAACATTGAATGTTTTAAATCGTGAGTAATAATGAAAAATTTGCACCATTGCGTGTATATCGATTATTTTAAGTCCTTAATACATTACCAATACTCGGAAAGAAAACATGAACATTCATGTTAGTAGGATTGGCGCAGAAACAGATAAGGAAGTGTGTTCAACAGTTCCGTCATTAATTAATTTGTTAGCTGAAAAATATGGAGCATACTTGTGATATTAACCATAAAACCTTGAAATGTTTTCTGGTACAAGACATCCGCAGTTTTACTGGTTATGTTGTTTCGTGAACTACAACGGTCATGTAAGGAAGAAATTTGAAATTACAAGAAATATAAATAAATTTTTCATAAAGTAATTTCGAGTACACTAGAGATAAATGATTCTGTGGATACGTATTTCAAAGATGTAAATTCGTCATTACAAGAAATTTTTCATCTAATATATAAATTATAAGAAATTTACAGCGTAAATTAAAAACTGTTTTTTTTTAATTTCTAGAACAAAAGGAGTTATCTAGGATTCCCGTTATCCAGTGTGTATATTTCTCGGTATTTAACCAGTAATATCTTATTTTCAAAAATCGTATTAAAAATTACCTTAGAGTTACGTTAAGTTGTATATTATTATATATTTATTCACCTGCGAGCAATACAATACGTATGATAAAGCATCAAAAGAAGATTATATTCATCGCGACGTGCCTAACATTTGTGTACTAACCCCGTGGCAAAAGAGTTCTTTTCCTGCATAATGACTAACAGAGTAAGGATGTACGGAAATGACAGACAAAACCCACGAGAATCATTTCCAGTCCCTCATTACCTAACAACCTCATTAGTGTAACAATAAATCAGGATCAATAGTTAAATTACCACTTCGGGAATATTCTCTACGTTTTCAGCAAAAATAAACCACTATTACTTTGAATATTAAAGCTCATATCATGTGACACTTCGCCATCATTATTCATTCCAACGAGTAAATCTTTTTAGAGATGCTCACATAATATCTCTAAAAACCTCAGTTCTTCGCCCTGAAACATGCCATTGGGTTAAAAAGAGAGATTCAAGTAGATAGAACAACATACAACTTTGTGTTTATTTTGCCTACAGCTAATTTTGCCTTGGGAGTGGGACCGGAAGATCGCAGTTTCAGTGCGTGATGTAGGATTTCAATTTATGAACACACCTTTCCAGGCTCTGTTGATCTGTTTACTATCGCACGTGCTGGGAGGAAGCGAGAAATAAGGAAGAAGGCGCGCGGCTCGTTCGAGGAACTCTACCTTCACCATAGCTCATATGCGCGTAGATTTTTCTCGTATCATCATATTACGAAGAATGGTAGACGGTCCGATGCTATTTAATAAAGATTTTATTTATCAAAATTTTCAAAACTATTCAAATAGTCTATCAAATAATCATATTTTTGTTAGTTTTTACGTTACGTCTTTTCGATATATATTCTATATTACCTCGACCATTTATACGTAGATAATTTCTTGTAGTGTTTATTTTGTCCTAATCCAATTTATTTTACAACGTTTCAATAAATGTTTGGTGTTATAATATGATGTTATAATAGTTTATCTTAACTCAGTGCAATATGACAGAAAAATAAGAAATAATGTTAAAAGAGAAATTGCGACTTTGTTTGTTATGAACAATACATATAAATAAATGAATAAGTAAACACGATTACAATATACAATTATATATACTTGATACTCTATCCACAGCATATACCAAATTTTTAATTTCCGGTGTATATCACATTTCTGATTCATTTTTTTTTCATTAGTTCCAATATATTCAAAATATTGGGCATGTTCATTTGTCATAGCTTCGCCAAGACATTAAATTTTTATTGGTGTATTCTCAGGTACAAAACGTATTTTAAATACTATATTTCATTCAAAATTCATAACTTCTAGTATTGTGTACTCTACTTTATTGGACTGTAAATAAAGTATTGCTGTATAATATTTCACGGAGAAATAAATATCTTCGACGTATTCTCAACCCTATTCGATTGCAAAGAGGAGAAAATATGATCGAGCAAAATGTGACTAATTCATTTGCTATTTGAAACGTTGTTCAGTAGCACAGAGAATATTTCTTAGGAAAATAAAATAAAAGATGCACTTCAAATTGAATTTGTATTATACTAACATTTATACATGATATATGGGAATGGTGAATTTTTTAGGGCTATCCGAAAAGGGAATACCTTTTCTTAATTCTTTGACTTAGACAGCGGGTGAGAACAAATGTCTTAAACATAAATGTAGGTAATAAAATTCACATCAATATAAATTAAAAATGAAGGGTTCTTCGAGTGGGTACATATTCAAGGGTACCTCATTGTATCATGATGTATCATTAACTTTGTAGATGTCGGAAGTAAAGGATGAAGAATACATTGCAATGTTACCAGCTGATAAAGTGCTTTTAGTAAAATTTCAAATAATTTCAAAATTAAAATAAAATTCATTTTACTAATATTATTTTCTTTTACAGCTTCAGGAACCTCGCCAACAATAGTCTGTGCTCTATTTCACAATCTCTTAATGTAATGTTTCACATCAACTGGAAAACTTGACTAAACATGTAGATTAGCACGTTTTGGTGGGCCCTTCAGATATATTACATCGTTTTTCTATGTGATTCATAAATAAACAAATATCGATTTTAAGTTGAAAACATTATAACATACAGTCCAAATTAGCAAATTGTGTTATGGTAGAAAAGTTGCATTACAGAAAATACAGAAGTTACAGTTTTCCATCATCTCGTGACATAGATTTTCGCGTGGAAACTTCAGATAACGCCACACAGAGCTTACTATGCACGGTGATTGTAAGTAAATTCGAGTGACTCTTAATGTTTGACCCTATAACTAATTAATTGTCATTGTAAACGCCAATTTAACGAAAAAAAAGTTTTCTTTACAGAAATGTTAATAAATTATACATGTACTAAGTAAGGAATAAAAATCAATATCATAAAAATTGAGTAAAGAAATTACGTCCAATTTTTAAAATGTTAGTTCTTTAAAACGATTTTCAATTCTACAATTCAATATTTAATGACCATAATTTTCATAAAATTATATGAAAACAATACAAAACACTCAAAATGCTAAAAATGGCATGTATTGTATGTAAATACACGCGATGAGTTAGACGTAGTGAAAGAGTGAATTGTATTTGTAATGAATATTGTAAGGGTATCCTGAAAGTTTAATATGAAACAATGTATCTCTTCACAATAACCAAGTTCGGAGGAAGACATCCTTTGTTGGCAAAACGTTGGAAAAGTGTATGTATTAAATCTTCGTCATATTGTAAGACCTTCTTTCATTAGAAACAAATACGCGACTTAAAACAGCTCAAAACTCTGCATTGTTTTCATGTACTTCATTAATGATTTTTTTCAAATCAATTGTAAAAAATACCGTTCATTGTGATATTTGCCGCAAGTTATCAATAATCTTCACAAATATTGGCCTTGTACTATGCTACACGACAAAATTTTTGTTTACGAAAAATGTTTATGTAAATGAATTTTTTAATTAAAAGCCATTAATTTTTCATTACTCTCTTCAATTAGGAGATAAATTAAAAACATTAATTGAGCAATACTCTCTTAAAATTTGGTTAAAATCAATTCCAAAGTCAAATTCACCTCTCTTCGTTAATATGAGTTTGTTGATAAGGAAGATTTTATGTCTTAGAACTATCATAAAATGTATGTACTTTTAAATTGTTTCAAAAGAAATAATATTTAGGTTATCAAAAAATCCACTTTACTGAACATTTTTAGGTTAAAGAGTGCTTCTATGAAGGAAGTTTGCAACAGCAATGGTTTTGAAAATCCATCAATTTTACATTTAAAGTGCTTACATCTCAAACTTAACGTCCATCGAAAAAAAACATTAATCCGTCAGTAGTCAATTTTGTTAAAACGTAAGTAATTATAATGCTTAGAAATTTATTATTTGAATCTCACGAGAACCAAACTGCTCGAAGTAATTAAGAGAAGGTAGAATCATGGAAGAAAGCACCAGGTATAAACTTTAGAAGTGATTTTCTTTACCTAAAATACACAAAACCATATAACCACAATGTTTTCCTGATTAATTTCACGTGGTTCCAAAACATAGAAATGGGACGATTTTAATATGATAGAAACATCCAAGAGAAACATATTTGAACCTTTTGGCAGTTTTCTCGCGTGAGAGTAGAATCCTGTATTGCCTTCCTGCAGCAACTTGCACACAACCACATGAATGATGCAAATATTCTTGACCTTATAAAAGCTCGTTTCAAGAAGAGGTTTATCTAGAATTACCAGTGCTTTCAAATCACGTTTCTCTACCTTTTATATTTTACTGATGTATTTAGTATTTTCTGAGTGAGTAAGCACGTAGTGACCAGGAAAATAATAAAAATAGATCTCCATGTTTACAGAAGCACATCACTTTCGTTTTTCCTCGAGGAAGTAATTTCTTTCACTGACACGTGGAACCTCTTTTAGGTCCATGTGACGCCTGTCGTCGAATGCATGCGAAGGTATGTCATCCGCTGCAGCGTTCTATATTTACACTCATAGAGGACACGAATAGCTTCCTTACCTGGAAGAAGAGACAGAAGCACACCCACTGGTAATACATGTAGCACTTCTTGTCTGCCGTCTTGGCACCTTTGGAATTGTCGATTCCTTTGTAGGGAACGTCTTGCCCCACCGTCTTGTTGAAGGCCGACTTGATCGTGTACGTGGAGTGGATCCAGCAGAAGGTGTTGAGCACATCCTCGGGTACATCTTTGGTATGGATGCAATCGATGGGGTTCCCCACGTATTGGCGCGTCGTCACGATCAAGGTGAACGCGAACAGAATCATGACCGTAATGCTGTAATGCAAGCGGAACACGGGGGAATCGATGTGGATGTGGCTGATTTTGACGAGGTTCTTGAGACCCCGGAAAATGTCGAGCATGTCTGCAGCGGCGCGGCGGCTGCGGCTGCGACGAGCGCGGTCGCGTCGGGACGGAAGCGATCAGCTCGTACGTACGTCAGGCCTCATCCCATTCGGAAGCGGCGGCGAGTGGCGAGGAACGAGAGACAGAGAGAAGGAAAGAACGAATGAACGAAGTAGCAGCGGCGGCAGCAGCAATTGCAGTAGAAGCAGCAGCGACGCCGCGACGGCGGGCGGCGGACTGGCAGCGCCAGTCAGCACCAGCGCCACCACACCAGCGCCTTCCTTCCACAATTCGAAAAAGATTCTAAATTTGTCTTCGGCAGTTCTCGGACGAGTTCGGTGGCTCCGATGATGATGTTGCATTAAGATGAGCTTGTTATTCGTTTCTTTTGTCTGGGAGTTCTATTTTTCGCAAACGGGTGTGCCCACTGGCGCCCGCCGCCTACGCTGCCCACGCCCTCCCTGCCCTTTGCACCTTCGCACGCGACAGCGGCTGCACATGGACGACTGACAGGGCGTTCGCCCAGGACGCGATCTAGGCGTGCGTACGCTTAAACTGTTGTCAGAAAATGTCTCTAATAATATTTATAGATAGCATAATCGTTTTACATCATTTTTCTATTTCATTACTTAATTTTTCGAATTATTAATTGAAATGAATGAGATTTAATCAGACAAAAATGCAAACTCGTGAGATAATTTCATTTTGTTATTACTTTTACTAATCTATGAATAAAATTAAAAATTCACTTCTTCACAATCACCGAGACATTATTCCTGACCGAAGACTCCTGACAATGAAGTGCATGATGGGAACTAAATCTCTCGGTCTATTCTTGCGAATGGTCTTCTCCAATGCAGCCGTGGCATGTACGTCAACGAATGCATTCACGGAACATCTCAACCGGAATCTTGTTGAGGGTTGGCAATGGACGAGTGGGTGGCAGCGGACGGAAACCACGGCGCTGCTCCTAAGCAACATTTCCTCGTTCTATTATTCAATAAATTTCGTATCTTACAGCTGAAAATGCTAATGTGTTCAAGTGTGCTTCAAAGTAATTTGTAAATACAGGAAATTATGGTAATGGAGAAATTATATCAACAGTTCCTTAATATGTTTCGATAGAATATTGCCCAGTGTGATGAGTTATGATGAAAAACATTTTAAATTCACTTTAAGTTTTTATCTTTTTGTGTTTGTTCTCGTATTAATTTTGTTAGTACTGCGTAATTTCATTGAGCTCTTACGATTATTTCCAGTTGTTAACTTTATAATTATTGTCTCGAGCGTTTGACTTAGTTTGTTTCCATAAATGTTTTGGACGTTTTAAATTATAATCATATTTACGTCCCATGTAAGTGAGTTTCTATATTACAATTATATGTATTTTTAAACCATATCAGTATTATTGAAGATTTGTACCTCATGTTCGGGTAAGTATTTTTATTATTCCACCGAGCGCAAGTAATTTTACAAATTTAAAAAAATTTTGCCATCACAATATGATATAAAGTTATATATTTTATTGATACACAAAATATTCATAACATTCTAGCAAATTTAAAAGCTTCTTAATAGACTGAAATTAAGAAAGAACCAATTCTCCGGGAACATGACTGATGCTCTTTTAAACTGATCGAACGATGCTTTGAATCATTGCGTGATATGAGCGGCAGCGTGTCACTCTGCAGTGGGAAATAGGCCAAAGCATATTCTCGTTGAGTGAAGCAGCGCGCCAGCTCACAGTGGAGAGTTCGCGTGCAATGTGCCTCGTTGGATTGATTCGCGCTGAAATGGTCATTGATGCCCTGACCTTCGCCCTACCTGCTTATTCCATACTGACCTTCATCACCACCTTAACATGCTACAAATGCAGGATGAAGAATTTGGCGCATGCCCATCCATCGGATCATTAATCATGGCAAATATTCGTCATTGAGTATGCAAGGCAGAATTACAAGCATCATTAGGAACCCTCTTAGGTGACGAATACCAGAAAACACATATTAATCACTGGTTTCCACAGTTATTTAATTTATACATATTATTAATATACGTAGTTGCGATCGTTAGTACAGTTTTTGTACTCCCCAGTACACGAAAAATATTTTTTCTTTTGGTAATCCTCCTAAAATTCTAAAAATTTAACTTTCATATTCATCGAACGTGAGTTGATCATGGGTGTATATAATGGTGCAAGTATCATATGATAACGTTTTAGTTTTAGTGGATTTCAGGTAGAATTCTTCTTCCTTTTTTTTTCTTTTTTTTTTTCAAAAACGTCGATATAAACATAAAATATATTAAAGACCTTCAATTATACTCTTCTTATACTCGAAAAAAGGCCTAATACATGATATTATACCCACTAATATCTCTAATATAAACTATGAAAAATGGAATAGTAAAAAATATACATATGAAACTTCATGAATTTCTTAACATTACCATATATTTCTTAACATTACGTAAGAAATGATTTTACTTTTCAGTCAACTAAACAACAGATATTAAATGATATTTTGTTGATTTGCACGAAAAGTCATGACGAAGTTTAATTTACGTGAACACCAAATAATAAAATCACCGATTTTAAATCGTCAAAACAAAAATTTAGACTAACTTTGAACTTACAATTTATAGAGGAAAATGTATCGTTAAAAAAGATTCCTTTGTTTTAAAGTGAGATCAGTACTTTCACATGTCATACAATAAATAATAGGTAGAAGCGTCTAAAAATCAAGCGACTGTCTCATGGTTTTATTTACACTTCAGAATAGGTGATGCTTCTGTCTCCGTTGTGGAGGAAAGAGTAATACTGGGAGAGCAGACGGTGTTGGGATTTTGCCAAATGGCTTTGAGCCCGTTACTCACTTGGATAATTTACTCACTAATCTTATAATACGGTCATTTATGATTACCTTTATTGACTAAGTTCGTAAAACAAGTCATAGAGTTAAGATAAAATGTTTTTCAATAAAGACTACGTTATTTTTACCATGAGTTTTATGAATCTTCACAATGTATGTTCATATTAAGGAATTCACTCGAAATTTGAAATAAGTTTTTAAAACAACGACTTGGACCGGCTCCTATTCTCCCCATTGGAGTATTCTTATATCAATGATTAATTGAGGGAATAATATATTCCTAAATTCACAAACAGAACACACTTTTCTACAGTAAATCTACTTGTTCAAAAGACTACTCGATCTTCTCTTTAAAATTTTTGATTAATATTGTAAAAACTGACGTATTTCTAAGTGTTACAAGAACTCACCACAATCAAAACGGAACGAAGGTTTTCTTTCCCATTCATTATACGTGAAACTGATTATTTCGGAATATTCGAAAAATTACGTAGTTGTGGAAAAGTGTCAACCAAATAATTATTTCATGCCGTCAACATGTGTATGCTGAACAAAATCAAAAGCCTCTAGAATTACAGATACCAATTGCACCAATTGAATGTGAATATAAATTTGTTAATAATAATAATAACAATAACACATTTAGAGCTTTGAAGTAAACATCAATGCATAATAATAATAATAATAATAATAATAATAATAATAATAATAATAATAATACGGGTTTTCAATGGAAATTAAGGTAGACCTGCTTTAGAATCTTCCAATTATAACACTGCTCTCTTTTAAATCCATGAACCAGTTTGACCATTGTAAATGTCACAACTTGATCAGTCAATGGATTTACTATAAACTCTCTGACAAGATAGAAATATGCTATTTGACATGATAATCACTGCAGCATACGCTGCAGTTTGAAGACCGCGGGAGCTAGTGGTTTCTAGATTACCCGCAGATAGCGCTAACAGTCGGCGGCAAGTAATGTCGTAGCCGTGCTACGTCAGCGAGCACCAATAGGAGGTGGGCGGCAGCTACGAGCGGCGGGAAAGCCGCCGATTATGAACTGCGCCACGTGCAGCAGCTGACAGACAACAACCGAGGCGCATCAGTAACGGACCACACATCGGAACCAGATTTCGCCGACTCGGCGCTACTACAGCAACTGTCTACTGGATTTATGGAACTGCGACCATCGGCTATTATATTCTGGAATTTGTATGTGTATGACTAATGGAAAATAAAAGTTGTTTTGTTACTAACAAATGGCAGTTATTAACGACATAACAATCATACTTCCAGACGAAAGAATACTTTTTTGAAAATCATTTTATGTTGTTTAAGTTTACTTCTCGGTGTTTTTTAAATGCATCTTGCAAAAGTTAACTGGGAAATTTTTTTAACAGAAAATGAATATGAGATTGTTTTCAAGTTCCTTTCTGTTCTCTTACTTTATTATGCAATAATTTTATACAGGTAAAATTGTCCTTGATGGAGTGGGGGAAAACCAGACAAAGTTTTCGTAACATATTTTCGACGTTCCAACTCCTTATTGGACACTGATTTTAAATTTCGATATGCCCAAGTTTTCTAGAGAATTTATCTAGAAATTACATACTTTCACAGAGGAAATTGCTTCACAAATAACATCTCCAAGAGAAACTGTAAACTGTCTTGTTACTTTAGAAGGAATGATTTGCAAACTAAATAAAAGAAGGAAGTTACAGAATCAAAACACTTCGCGTAACTCGTGTCTTTGAGCAGTAAATACTTGGAAAGGTTTTTCCAATAACACGTACCCACATAAAGAGTGTCATTTATGGTTATTACCCGTTGGTAGGAATAAAACCATATTTTCGTTAATATCCATTTAATGTCTAACATCAGTGGTGTCATGAGAGGGAGCGTGCAAACGAACTTGCATTCCTCCGCATGCTTAGAGATATAATCGTGATAATGCCTTCTGATCTTGAATAGCAGGACGGGTTTAACACACTCCTGTTGTAGCAGTTTGTACACCCTCAGATATAATACTTGCAACCCAACGTCATCTTTCAAAAAGATGGAGCCCCGCCGCATTGGTCAACGTCTGTTCGCATGTTCCTGGATACAACGTTTCCCAATCGCTGGATCGGACGCGAAGGACCCATTGCCTGGCCACAACATTACCCCACTGGATTTCTTCTTGTGAGGATTCGTGAAGGACCGCATGTATGCGACCAAAGTGGACGATATTCCTACGTTAAGACGTCGTATAACTGATGCGATTGCAACAGTGACATAGGACATGTTACGAAAAACATGACAAGAAATTGGATACAGACCCTATGTTCTTCGTGCTACAAATGATTCACTCGTAGAGGTGTACTGATGATTATTAAATAAATTCTTTGAGATGTTCTAGCATACGTGCAATTTCATTATCATGTCTACTATAGTTTTTTCATAGGTCTTTGAAGGAGGTTTAAACGGAACATTCTGTATATTCATACTACAGATTTTTTTTCACTTCGTGGAATAATTGGTTATGCCGTTTAATACTACTCTACTTCGTTAACAAATGCTTCACACATCGTAAACATTGTGCGATTGTTACTCAGGAACACGCTCTGAAATTTCTTGTACGATTTCCCTCCGTTCCGCTATGGTACACTTTGTCTCCACAGGAAGAAAGCGAGGCTTTTCTGCTCGAAACATTTCCCGAAAAAATATGTCTAAAATATAATTATAATAATTATCCCCCGCATGGGAGAAGTGAAAAATTCATTAAAAAAATTATAATAATAAAGAAACCACTTCATCAATACCTATCAAAGTACCCAAAGGTTAACTCGAAAATAACCGGATTGGGAATGGTTGATACTACGGGTATTATTTATCCACCTTTATCAAGTACAGCATTGGTTCCCAAAATTATTAGAACCACAGATCCCTTGACGTACAGATCATTTACGGCGATGCCCCTAACATGAACCATTACAGTACTCTTAGCTTTTATTCATAGTTATGACTGGATTATTTTTCTCATAATAGTCGAACTAAAAAAAATGAAAAGGTGTAAGTAAAGAAATTAAGACATAAAAATACCTTATATACAAGGTTATACAGGTTATACCGTGTTAGCTAAATTTAAATATCCAGTGGTAATGTGATCTATTGTTTCTGACGACTGGTGAAAGATTCTACATTTCTCGTTAACATCTTTCTTTTCAATGTACTTTTAATAGTTGTTGGTTGCGATGACTTGATCCTGGATTGCTTGCATGAATCCCTCCATCTCTCCAAATAGAACCCCATCTCTGAGCGATTGCACTGAGACATCGTGATCGGCATTTTCAAGAGCATGGGGAAATCTGCCTTGGAGAGACTTGGTCTTCCACGCCTTCAACCTGTCCTTGAATGAGGTGATAGTAGGATAGTTTTCACTGTCACTGAGGTTTATTGGAGTGTAACCTTTGTCACTCGATACTACTGCTTTGTGTAGTGGAGACATTTCAGATTTTGCATAAAAGTACTTCTTGAGTCCTGTTGCTTGACGACAAACTTTCAGGTTCAACACTTACACAACACTTTCAGGTCCAACAAACCACTACCCCCTGCTTTCCTAGGAGTGTTAAGGCGTTCAACTGCGGCTTTAGGGTGGTACATTCTGAATCTTGTGAGAGTTGTACGTATCATCCTGTTTAAATTTTCAAGATCTGTTTGTGACCAATGAACTATCCCAAATGAATATGTTAGAACTGGAATGCTTGTTAGAAAAAATGTGTATCTTAAATTACATTACATGGGCTTTTATTAGATATTAGCCGGTGCGTTCCGGGATTTGAAAAACAACTTAAAACAATAATTTCTGGACATTAAAAATTTCAAAACAATTAATAAATGAAAAACAAACATACAAAAAGTTATCTCAACATTCAAAGAAAAATTGGTTATGAGAATTGATATATTTTACTTTTAGAGGGTATTAAAACTCCTGGCAACTGGACTGTATTTTTTTAGCTCATTTTGCCCGGCGTCCTGTATAAGATTCTCAATTCATTTGTTAGTTTCCATATTTCGCTACTTTCGTGTTATAAATTAAATATAACGGTGAAAACAAAAAAATATACACAATTTTCAGTGTTGAATGCTAATATGTACATACTTCAGAATTATTTTAAAATCCAGGGTAAAGTAAAATACTCTTAACACAAAATGCGTAATACACAAAGCGCATAGTTGACTACTGAATTCTTTAGCCTTCATTTCACTTTTAGGTAATGTACTTGAAAACAATATTCTTCAGTCTTTATATGAATTTTCTTCTAGAATTAGATCACTGAGGCACAATTTTACAAATTTCGTATAATGCCTAAAAAGAGATTTTCTGCGCAGTAAATCGTGATTATCGAAATGCGCGTTCCTTTTAACTTCGATTTACGAGAAAATCGTGATTTACCTTAGGGACACTTCGATTACCAGCGCAAATCGCTATTTTTTTTAGTACTGCAAGAAATATGGCGTCCATTTTGCTTGTTTGCTGCAAACTCGATTTATAGGTTATGTTCAGTGGACGAGGAAGGTCCGCTGGTGCCTCCGGTGTCCGTTGCTGGCGCTGATGAGCAAGAAAAAGGGTTTTCATTCGTCATTTGTCTTCACGTTATCTATAATGCACTGCAAAACTACTACCAACCTAGAGATGTCTTCAGAAACATTGATTAACATAATCGACGATTAGTTTCGCTCGGTGAAACGCATAAAATGTACTTGCGATTCTACTCACCTAATCATGTTTAAGGAAATCGCGATTATTTTACTTTTGATGAAAATGGACCTTAGATTATAATAATAATAAATTTATTGTCAAAAACAGTACAGACTGCGTATGACCACGTGGAGAACAATAAACTA